>WNWU01021000.1:0-41202 GCA_012654045.1 Ptyas mucosa | reverse complement strand
TCTCTCTCTCTCTCTCTCTCTCTCTCTCTCTCTCTCTCTCTCTCTCTCTCTCTCAGTTCACCTCAGCTCACTAGGGGGTTATTTGGTGAAAAAAAATAAGAGGAGGAAGAATATGTTCACTACCTTCAGTTATTTATAAAAACAATAAAAGTGAGATAAAAATATTCTGTGTAAAGACTATTATCTTCAACAAATATTCAAGGGTGGTAGATTTTCTTCAGTTAAGCAATCATGCCTAATCTCCTACATTAAAAAAAGAGTGAGCCCAGGCAACATTATGTCATTCATGACTTGCAAACTTTTCTACAATTTATTATTTCTTAAAACAAAGACTTGCTTCTGACGTAAAGAAATGTGGCTTTTCTTTAAATATTCAGTTTCCTGTAGGAGGCATATTTTGTATTCAACTTGTACAGTATAGTATGTAATTTTGCCTTATCAACACATTTTCTGCACAATTTATGTTAATATTTGTTATATACACACTATACCTTCGTGGGTAACTTTCAATTTTATGCCTTTTTGAATGCAACTTTAAAAATATTTTAAATGCCTCTTCCACAAATATATGTTTTTAATGTAATTGCGCTAAGATTCTTAGTATTAATGTTATTTGCATCTTGAGGAGTGTTGTGTAGGTGTTTTTTCTACTGATAGTATAAAAGACAGGAGTAACATTTTCAGCTGTTTGTTTTCTTGACATTTCGAAATCTAACTCCCAAGTCTGCAACATATTTTAAACACATTTGAAATTAATGATGTTTGAGGCATCTTTTGAACATGTTTGCAATCTCATCAGATCTTTGCAAGGTGTTTGACTTATTGATGTATTCCCAGGTACCAAACAAAACTACACAACAATGAACTTTTAATTTATTACACCAAGATATGTAACTCCTCCAATAAGTTCTCAGCTTTGACAGAATGGTGAGTCTCAACTCCATGTAATACTTTCAAGTGGAAGTTTAGCATAACACTGATAAAACTCCATAAACTATATTATAGTCTTGAAACATTATTGGATCTCTTGTAACTTTTCTTTGAATGATCTCAGCTCTGGGATGATGATGGTGGTGGTGGTGGTGGTGGTGGTGATGATGATATCTATTCAGTCGTGTCCAATTCTTGGCAATTCTATGGGCCAGCTCTCTCACATCTTCCGATCTTCCACTGCTTCTTTGTATTTTTCTATGCTCTCTCAGCTTTAATGGTGTCCAGCCATTGTGTTCTTTGGAGGCCTTTTACTACTAACTCTTTCCAAAATAATTGCCTTCTCCAGTGAGTTACCCCACATGACATGGCCAAAATAACGAGATACAGTTTTGTGATATTTCCTTGTAGTGACATATCTAGTGTCATGCACTCCAACGTTTGCTTTTTGGACATCTTTGCTGTCCAAGGAGTATGCAGAAGCCTTCTCCAGCAATACAGTTCAAATGTTCTGATTTTCTTCCTTCCTTGCTTATTTAAGGTCCAACTTTCACAACCATAGGTAGCTATGGGGAACACAATAAATAGCAATAGTACCTGGACTTCTATACCATGTCACAATGCTTTACTGCCCTCTCTAAGCGACTTACAGAGTCAGCATATTGCCCCCAACAATTTGGCCCTCATTTTACCTACTTCAGAAGGATGGAAGGTTGAATCAATCTTGAGCCTGGTGAGATTTGAACTGACAAATTACAGGCAGCTGGCAGTCAACAGAAGTAGCCTGCTGTACTGAACTCTAACCACTGCACCACCATGGTTCATAAAGTGGATTGAGCTATATTTGTTTGCCAGGCCAATGTCCTTGCTTTTCCAAATTTGGCTCATGTTCATCATTTCTGGGTGATCCAATGCAATCCAACATTTTATTTTTAGGTTGCATTCACCACTTTGAATTATCTGTGACCCTAGGAAAGTGAAATTTTGCACACATTCTCTTCATTGTCAGTTTCTGTTTTGATGCTTCCATTCCTTGCAGTGGTCATGAGCTTGGTCGTTTTGATGTTCAGAAAGAGACCAAAATTCTTACTTTTTTCTTTGATTTTCTTTATCAGATGTTCCAAGGCTACTTTGGTTTCTGAGAGGAGAGTTGTATCATCAGCATATCGAAGATTGTTGAGGTTTCCTACTCCAATCTTTACCTTGATTTTTGACACTTCAAGATCTAGTTTATGTAGAATCTCCATTTCTGTAAGAAAAAAAAACATATTAAAGGGTTCCCAATCTCATGTGATTTTTTCATTGTTAATCCTATAGAAATAAACATGGTAAATTGCCTTCATCTCTATGATTGTATGTCCTTGCACCAGGGGTGAAATGCTCCCAGTTCGGACTGGATCGCCCATCTGGTAGCAATGGAGGCAGGTGGTTCGGAAAACCGGTAGCAAAACTCCTTGCCCTCGCCCAGTTGCGATCATCAGAGGCTTTTTAAAAAAAATTTAAAAGCATTTTTTCTACAACCTCTTCAGCAGAAAAAATGCTTTTAAAAGTAAAAAAAAAAGCCTCTGATGATCAGGCAACTCAGCTGGGATCATCAGAGGCTTTTAAAAACATTTTTTTACAGCCTCTTTGGCCGAAGAGGTTATAGAAAAAAATGGTTTTAAAAGTAAAAAAAAAAAAAAGTTGGCCATGCCCACTCAATCACATTACCCCCCTCACCAAGCCACGCCCACAGAACCGGTAGAAACAAAGTTTAGATTTCACCACTGCCTTGCACAACTAAATTCCTGTACACATTTTGCACAACTAACTTCCCAGAAGCAAAGTCCAGGGACTACCATCAAAATCCCTTTTTGAGGATTAAAGATTGATAGTAGTGACTGATGATCAGTGATGAGGATCTGTGCAAATACTGGTTGAAACAGTTAACTTTTCAAACCAAGCTTAATGCTTCCTTTCTATTTACACGTAATTATTCTCTGCAGCTGTGAGCTTGATGCAAATGCAAATCAGGGGTTCACTCCTGTTTTTCATTATATATGATGTAATTATCATATTGATGCCATATTGTGAGTCATCATAAGGCAATTTCACTGCTAAATGCACACATTATCTATCAGTGCTAGTCTGTTGTCACAATTTCTGTGACACTGTTTTGTCCATTGCCACATTCTTCTCACTTGTAGCTGAGTGTTCAAAAGATGTAGCAATGTGGTTAAATTTAGCAAGAATCTGTTACAATTAATCCTAAAACAGGATCATAGATTCTATGGCACATTTTAGGGCCTTGGGTTGTGTTTGAATTCTCTCTCTGCACTTGCTGTAGGTCTTGTGTGTCAATGGTATGAATATAATAAGTAAGAGTTCTTTAGGTTTTGTAGATGTTCCTCATGAATACCTGGATAACCTTGTAGACCAGGGTCCATGGTAATTTTCCAAATGTTTAGAGCAGTATTTCTCAACCTTAACAATTTTAAGATGTGTGGATTGCAAGTCCCAGAATTCTCCAACCAAGATGTCTGGCTGGGAAATTTTGGCAGTTGAAATCCATGCATCTTAAAGTTGCCAAGATTGAGAAACACAGGTTTATAACTCTTAGCTTGTGACTCTTTCTTCAACCAATATCTACTTTCACGACATATTAATCCAACTTGCTCATTATTGTATTTATCAGTTAAGGATTTTCACTTAGACTGGAATTATTTTCTTCTCCAGTATAACATTTAAATTGTATTTCTAATGGCTTTAATTTAACATCTCTGAAATGCCCAATTTATGCTATGATATCACTGATTCAGAAGGTCCAGCAGCCAATTACATTGACCTAATTTTACCATTCACTCCTACAGTTTATCATTATCGCTGAACAGATTTCACCTTTTATGCTATGGATTTCCAGATTATCTTTCCTTGTTCCACTTTCATTATCAAATTCTTCACATATACTGCAGCAGTATAACTTTTTGAACAGTGGCTTAACTTATTTATCAAATGATTTGCTTTTTTTTTATTGAAAAAGTTTTACAAACAAAATTAAACATTTCTCCCCCTCCCCCCACCCCCTTCATATTCTTAATAATAAACACATTACACTATCATTATTACATTTCAAATTTTCCTGTTGTGTTTACATTTATATAAAATCTTTTCTCCCTCACCCCCAACCCTCCCCTCCCCAACCTTGACCTCCCCAAGCAGTAACAGGGTGTTACAATAACAAACATAAACATATACTAAAATATACTAACATACTAAAGAAAAATTCAAAATTTCCCTTAAATCCTTTAACTCCCCTAATTAAACTTTATCAGCCTCCCTAAAAATATGAGTAACCTTGATAAAAGAAAATAAAGACACCAATAATAAAAGAAAAAAAGAGAAAGAAAGAAAAGAAAAAGAAAACCAAAGACAGAATCCCAAAGAAAATATCCTGCCTTTCCCCAACACCTTTTTTTCCAACATCTATATTAAAACCTTAATTATTATCCATCCTTTTTACTTATTAAGATTGTACAGTATTTTTTTTAAAATAAAATAATACTAAAATTATTATCCTTCTTTTTAACTTTAAAGTTAAGCATTTTGCTCAAAAAAGAAAAGGGGAAAAAAAAGGAAAAAGGAAAAAAGAAAGGCAAACCCTTTAAACCTTTATGCTTGTTAAAATTATACATGTTTTTTTTTCCTTTTCTAAAATAACCCCAAATTTTAGCAAAACTAAAATTATTATCCATCTTTTAACTTGTTAAAATTAAACATTTTTCACAAAATAAAAACAAAAACAAATCCCTTAAACCCTTTAAAAAAAAAGAAAAAAAGAAAAAAGGTAGCTTTAAAATTATACATTTCGAATTTTACATTTCCAACAATAATAAAACTAAAATTATTAACCATCTTTCTTATAATAAGCTAAAATTATAAACCATCTTTTTAACTTATTAAAATTAAACATCAGTAATACTTCGTGAATCATTATAAATATAAATCCCCAACCTTCCGGAGGGTAAATTATTTTTAACTTTAGGCATTATAATAATAGAAAAAAGGAGAAGAGAAACAAAAGAGCATTATCCATTTTTACCTATAAAATATCCATAACCTTTAAAACCATCATTATTAAAAGTCTTTCATCTTCTTCTTAAATTTCTTCCAATCCTTTATTTGCCATAGTTCTTTCCATATTCCTTCAGGCCCTCCTAACTTCTTAAACTTGCCCTGAGGCTGATATATCATAAAATTTCTTCAATTTAATAATCTGCTCCCTTAGCTTGAATTTATAATCCTGGTTCCGCCATTTCTTACTTATATCGTCCAGCAGGCTATTCCTTTGTGTATCAAACCTCCAATTGCCAAATAGTTCTTCCACTTGTGTTGATTTATTCAATTGCTATCCTTCTATAAACAAATTAGGGATGCCCACCAGAGCTTCCATTTGAACCATGTCCACCAACATACAGGTCCCTGCATCTTGTGTCTCCTTCTGTGAACTTTGCTGTATAACATCCTCTGGATTCCCCAACCACATTTCATTGTCAGACTTCTTTTGAATTAAAGCCAAAATATTAGAGGTAATCAAGTCTGAAAGCTCTTGAAAAATCTTTGCAAATCCAATTTGAGCATCATTTAAATCCAAAGACCATAATCCTGCAGGTCCAACTTGAGCCATTATTCCAGCTTTTCCATGTCAGCTCTAAATGTTCTTCATGGCTCTTTGTCTGCTACAAATGTAACAAGCACTAACAATCACTTTCACTAAGCACCATTTTTTTTCCCTTTCAAAGTTTTCAGGCGGAGTTAAAGACTACGCAATCCATTCCTGCTCTCCTGCTCTGTTCAGCCAGCTTCTTAGTTACAATTCAAAATAAAATTAAAAATAAATCTTGATACTTTTATTTTTTTACCCAAAAATGATTTTAATTGCTGGTGTGGTCGCGTCGTTTCGCTCTGCATCAAGGCAGAGTCATTCCAGGTCCGGAGCTTCTTGGCTGGTTTCTGGGGAGTTCCCCTTCTTTGCACCCCAGAATTTTTCCTGGGGGGCTTTGGGGAACTCTACCCCCACCAGCCTGCTCTTCACTCTCCCCTTTGCCCGGGGAGAGCTTTCCCAAGCTTCCCGACAGCGTTTGTCAGCTGTTCGGGAGCTTTTAAAGAACGAGGAAGCGGGCGCCCATTTCTAGGCATCGTCAACGAGCCGCGGAGCCACCAGAAGTCGATTTGCTTTTTTTTTTAATGAGCAGCAAACTCTGTGAATACGCCACACTATATTGCTTTTCCTTTTCCTACAAGTTTCTCCTTTAAATCTGCATTTTGTTGGTGGTTGTGAATTTCTGCCACAATGATAATATAGTTCATTTTGACATATTACAGTCTTTATTACAAGCTTATTCACATTTGTGTTTGTATCCTGACTACAGCTTTTATAGTATCTCTAGCAGCAGTTTCCATGGGGATGGCAATTTTATATGCTCTCTTAAATCTTAAACAACCAGCACTGAAGATGGTACCTAGTTAGGTAACATCCACAAGCAAACAACCAAGCTCGGAGAGCACCAAAGATTCCATAGCTCTCTTAAATGTTAAATCAAAGAACTATCGGCTACATTACTTTTCTCAATAAAGCTAGCCATCTTGCTGTGCTTTTTTCTCTTGTTTACTGCAACCAGTTTTGTGTTATCCTTATTTTGTTTGTTTCTTCCCCATTTGGAAACAAGTTCAGTCTTGAGCGCCTTCTCATTTTTCATTCCACTGTTGTGCCTTTTCTACCAATCAAACAAAAGGTCAAGTGTAGATTTACCTGCTGCTTACTTTATTGAAACTTCTAGAAATAATTCCAGTGAATTTGCAAAAAAGTATGATATAACACTGTACAGAATCTGAGGTTATCAAGTAAGAATTCAAACAGGCTGAACCAGTCAATAATAACAACAACCCAAATATATTACAAGGGAGATTATATTAGCGGATGAGACTATTTTGACCACACACAAAATGCTAACAGGTTCCTTTTGCATTCCTAGCATAGAAAATATAGAAAGTAGCAATGGAGTTAAGATGGAAATGGAATGTGAAAAAGAGAGCCCACTTGGTGTAGTAGTTAAAGCATCAGGCTAGAAACTTGGAAACCATGAGTTCTAGTCCAACCTTAGGTGCAAAGCCAACTGAGCCAGTCACTTACTCTCAGCTCTAGGAAGCAGGCAAAGGCAAACCACTTCTGAAAAATTGTGCCAAGAAAACTGCAGGAATTAACACTGGCATAATCAATAGGGAGAGAGAGAGAGAGAGAGAGAGAGAGAGGGAGGGAGAGAGAGAGAGGGAGGGAGGGAGGGAGGGAGAGAGAGAGAGAGAGAGAGAGAGAGAGATCCTGTTTCCCTGAAAATAAGACCCAACTGGAAAATAAGTCCTAGCATGATTTTTCAGGATGCTCGTAATATAAGCCCTAACCCCAAAATAAGCCCCAGTTAAGATTGTAAGCCAGATGGGTGCATTTAGTACCGTATTTCCCCTAAAATAAGACTTAAGCAGAAAATAAGCCCTAATGCATCTTTTGGAGCAAAAATTAATCTAAGACCCAGTCTTATTTTTGGGGAAACATGATAGATAGATAGATAGATAGATAGATAGATAGATAGATAGATGATAGATGGATGGATGGATGGATGGATGGATGGATGGATGGATGGATCAGAGAGACACAGACAGACAGATAAATCTACATCAATTCAGATAAAATTTAAACGTAAGTCCTGTGATTGTTCATAGCAACAAAAGGTAGACTTTGCTAGTGAAAAGGGTTGTGAAAAAAATTCAATTTGAAGATGATTTGATCAAATTACCCCATCAAGGATATTTATAGAGGAAAGCTAATGGCATAGTATATTTACTTACCACTTCCCTCCCCCCCAAAAAAGACCTTTTTTATTTTATTTTTTTGCACATTTTTCTGCCCATTTAGTGTTCTTGCACACAAGTGCCACACTATTTGCCTGGAAGCAAAAGCAGACAATTGAAGACCAATCCACCTTATTGTGATGGTTTATGAGGCAGAGCCTTTCTTACAGCACTTCACTTCAAATGCTGAGGCAGACGGGTGCCTTCTTCGAATAAGCATAAAAACGAAGGTATTATTGTAAGCTCAGCTTTAACATTCTTTTCAGGAAACCAGTAGAGTATTTTTCCCCCCCTCTCCCACCAGAGCCATTTGCAAATAGATTTGGGAGGATTCATTTTCTTAGACTGTTAAAGGGAAATGGTATGCATTCAACTCTAATACTTTGTTTTATCTGGAGGAGGAGAAGCCGTACATGCATATTAGCTTGACTCATTCTTCACAAAACGAAGTCTGCAGATTTGATTTTATTTCAAATTTGCAAATCTTGTTTTGTGAAGAATGAGAACACAAAAGAAAAGGAACGGATTTAGGGTGGGATAATATTTCAAATACCGTTTGCTGGCTCCTTCAGAAAGAGAAGTACAAATGTAATTAAAACAAATGCCTTTGATAAACATAAATTTGAGGAGTAGGGAATTGGCCACCTGGTTGTTTGAAGATATCAGGACTCAATTTCTTTAGATGGAAGGCTGCCCCCAAAACTGCAGGTCTAGCAGAGGACCAGAAAACTAGATGTAAGAGGAAAATGTTTTAACCTAAGTTCCTACTGATATATTAATTTCTACCTGCAAAAAAAAAGGGGGGGGGCAGAATGTTGTATTTATGTGCACTCAGGCATGTGAAACTTCATGACCAATGAGAAAATACAAGTCAGTGTGAAAATGCAAATGGACATTTCGGCAAATAAACCGATTAGCAGCTTGTTTCTATGTGCCGTTCTAGACGCCAGTGCTCAGTTACAGAATAATATATGGCTTGGGCTTGGGATATCTTCAGGACTTCTATGTCAGACAGAATCTGTACATCTGATATGGATAAGCAGAGGGGAGGGTGCTGTGGGTCCTTATCCTGAAGGAGATAAGAAGGCAAGAACAAATACATGGGACTTTATCTGCAAGAAGCCTACTAAATCATCTGGAAAGCCGGCATCTCTTCCTACATATCTAGATTACTCTGAATAGGAGTAATGATGAATGATAAATACAAGTTATCTATCCAGGGTTGCAATTGCTTGTGAAAAGCCCATGGCCACAGTGGAGATCAGGAATCTATGAGCTCTACCCAATATTTTCCCAGGGCATGTGCCAACCCTGAAGCTGGCCTGGCCGAAGTCATCTCGGAGCTTCAGTGCTGCCACACTGGAGCTGAGAGATAGGGAGAGAGGATTAGAGATAGCTGGGGTCGTGTAGTTAAAATAAAGTACTTTCTCTAGGGAACCAAGGACATTCTCACATCTGGCCCAAGGAAGGAGGAGTGATATCACCAGACAGTGCTATGATTGCACCATGTGACTGTTTGGGGTTGAGGGAAAAACTTTTACTTTTAACTAGATGAAAACCATGGGACCCTTCAGAGTCAGTTTTCACCAGATTTGTGCCAATATGATATATCCAATAAAGCTATTTTGTCAACATGCAAAGCATCCCTGGCCTGCTCTCAAGTTGCCATAAGCAAGTGGGGATTGGAAACTGACGAAATGGCACACATTCCAGACTTATCTCTCTCAAGGCTGTATCCCAGGGTAACCCACAGTGGCTGGAGGGGAGCGGTCTCTACAACCCATGAAATTGCTCCATTGGCAAATGTGATTGATGACACACCCCAGAGGGGAGGGAGGAAACAGAGTCATGATTGGGGCATAAATTACATAGGATCAGAGCTGGCTTTACTTGGGAACGTGCCAACATGAAGCTCCTAATAAATAACTGGATTTCTTTTGAAGCTTGGCTCAAGGCTCATGATTTAATTAGGGCATCCGTAGGAACCCTGATATATTCATATGAGGGATTCATCTGCCTCGGAGTTTTACTTAGTATGGGTCTATTACTTGGAACCCTGACAGCATGGTGGCTGTAAAGACAATGTTCCTTAAAAGGATTACTGCTAGATAGGCAGTCAGTATACCAAGAGCCTTAGCTTGTCTTTGTGGTCCAATTCCACACACAAGCTCCTTAGAGTACCAGGGAACTGAAATGACTAGAGATAACATTATAGCAATATTCCAATATTTGAGGGGGTCAACTTATTTTCCAAGGCAGCTGAAAGCAGGACAAGAACTAATGGATGAAAACTAATCAAGGAGAGAAACAACCTAGAATTAAGGAGAAATGTCCTGACAGTGAGAACAATTAACTAATAGAAGTTGTGGGTACTCCATCACTAGAGGCTTCTATGAAGAGACTGGACAGCCACTTGTCTGGAATAATATATGGTCTTCTGCTTGAGCATGGGGATGGACTAGAAGACCTCCAAGGTCCCTTCCAACTCTTTTATTCTGAGTTGTCATTGTAAGATTATTACAGACCCAATCCACTTTTATAATGTTTGAAAAATCTTCTCTAGTCTCATCTTAATCATCTTCATGCCTCCTAGTACTTTTCCATTTGAGTGACTGTAGTCATCCAGTACACTTGGTGCTGTACCTCTTCCTGTTTTAAGAATGATCTCTTATGATAACTTAGAAATCTTGAGTTCTGGTAGGAAATTTAAAATATACATCTTGAAGTCAGCACAGATTGCATCCTTTTGTACAAAATTGTACTTGAAAGGAGTTGTTGGAGAAATATCTCATTGTGTTTGCCTTCATCCATATGAGCCAAAGATCAAGCTATTGTCATTGGCAAGATGATGTGTAAGACTTCTCTCACTAATTCCCAACTGCTGGACTGCTGATGCAGGGCAGAATGATAAAAGCTACACGGTTTGCCCACTAGCATCTCAAAGGTTTGCTCAAAAGTCATGTTCATCATTCAGAAACAATGACACTTGACATTTTCCTTTGCACGAAGCAATTTGTCTAATAAAGCTGGGAGAAAATTGAATTTGTCAGCTACTTAAGTGCATTGGTCTCTCCAAATATAGTAAACCAAGCCTAGATAAGAAGTGTTCCTTTATTTTCTTCTGATTTAAAATATAATTCATCATTAGACATCATCTCTTCTGTTTCACTCATTCCCTCAGATCTTTATGGTTAAAAATGTGGAGGATTAACATCGTATAGGATGACTTATACAAGGCATAACAAGAAAAGCAGTTCAATATATTGGTTAAGGCAGTGTGCCAGAAATTCTTTTGGTCTAAAGCGAGCTGGGTGACTTTAGGCCAGTCTCTCTCTCTTAAACCCTAGGAAGCAGGCAATGGCAAGCCATTTCTGAAAAAAAAACTTGCCAAGAGAACTGTAGAGATGGGTCCAGGAAGTACCAGGTATCAACATCAAACAGATTGACTCAAAGGTGCAAGTGAGTGTACTTGTACACATACACATACACACGCACACAGACACACAATTGGGGGGAGAGAGGGAGAGAGCAAGGGAGAAAGAGGGAGAGGGAGAAGGAGGGGGAGAGGGAGGGAGGGAGGGAGAGAGAGGGGGGGGGAGGGACCATATGATATAAGCCAGGGCTGTCAAACTCGCGGCCCGTGGGCCAAATACGTCATGAGCTGGCCACGCTCACACCTGGTTTAGCAAAGAGGGAAAAAGTCCCAATACATCACATGACGCCATCATGACAACCCAAGATTGACACCCCTGGCATAAGCCAAACTGGAGCGGCAGGGAGGGAACAGAAACAAAAGTAGCAGGCAAACTGAAATCCCTTGATCCCTTTGCAAAGAAAAATAAAATATGGTAGGAACTCTTTTCCTTGGGAGGTATGTGGACACAATATCATTATTAATGGTACATGGTGCAATTATATTTAGGGCATATATACAATATTGTTAGTAGAGAGATAGCCAGAGTAGGTCAGCCCATAGGACATCATATAATTCAGTAAAGGTCACAGTATGATTTGCACATTTTTTTGGGTCATTCCTATGTAACATTTTGGATGGTATATAACCTGCAACCTTTTTTTAGCTTGGGGCTCTTTGGCATTTTGTTTTTGGCTGGGAGCCTAGTGATCATTACTGTATAGTTGTGCATGCCAATAAAAAATACGTTGTGACATCTATCACTAAATACTTTGGTCCCTTATGAGTAATACTCAATTTATAACCATTTGTTTAGTGAGCATTTGAAGTTATAATGGCACTTAGAAAAGTACCTTACAATCAGTCCTTGCACTTACAATTGTTGCAGTATACCCACAATCACATGATTAAAATTTGGACACATGCTACCAGCATGTATTTAAAAAAGACTTTTTTTTTTGCAAACTTCTGGCAATATTTTATGGATTTGAAATTGAATTGTTGATGTTTTATGGATTTGCTTATACATAAGGAATAGGGTATGAGTTGAAGAATTATTTGTTTGTAACCTTATAAGGGTAAAGAGTTACTAAATTTGTAAATACTTGTAAAAAAAAAGATTGGAAGTCACTTCTTTTAATATTTCTTTTCATTTTATTATATTCTTCCTTGTCTTTTTCCCTGCACTTTTCTTTTTTCCATTCTTTTCTCTTTGTTTTAGTTCCATTAATTTTTACTATTTTAATATGCAAAATATTTTGGTTCTCATGAAATACTTTATATTATTTAATTATTTCCAAAATTTTATTGTAAAAGTTTCAATGTTCCAAAGTTGTTGAAACCCTTAATTTGTTTATAACTTTCTTACATCAAAATCTTATTTATCTTTTTGCTGTTTATTTCCAAGTTCTTAAAGTTAATAAGGTTTGTTTTGTTCAAGAAGAAAAGTAAACTCATCAGATGGCTTTTCAAACTTGTTGTTCCAAAGATCTCTAATAGTCTTACGATAATTAAATAAGTAATTTTTGGAAATAGGTATTTTCCAAAAGTCATTAGAAAGTGAAGCTAGTCTTTTAACAGACCCCACTAGTGCTGTGAACATGATGGCCAATCATTTTATTTTCTAACTCTCAAAGCTGCATATGACTTTTTAAGGAGCAATTATCCAGAGCCAATGTGCATGATCTCCCATCCATTCCTTATCCAGTGATGTTCTAAAGAACAGTCTATTTGACTATTCCTCAATGTTTGCCTTGGTCTTCATCATCAATTCTGGTGGAGACATGATTAATTTAAAATTTAATTTAAAAATTAAACGTTTTCAGTGGGTGATAGAATGCAAAACGATAATGTGCACCCAGAGAGATGAGGTGGGGCATTCTATAAAATGCCATCAGAGAATACCTGATGGTACTTTTACGTCAAGTTGCTTATCCGGATAAAGTTACATTTTTTTTACATATGTAGTGTTGGTTTATTGTTTAACAGTTACAGTATGTTTTTAAAAACAACAACAACAAATCAACCCGTTGTTTTTATAGCAATTGATATAAAAATAGAAACTATTGTCAATATTTCCTTTGAAAAGAAACTGGACAAGGCAGCAGGGATTTTGTGTTAAGCCTCTTCAATAGTCTTACGTGGAATAACCTGTGCCAAATTTTACCCCTTCCATGCACCCTTATAACTTATTCATACGTAGTATTTTTCACCAATCTCAAGAAAAAGAGAATGGCTGTTCGTTTAAGTTAAAACATGCAAGAAAAAATGTTAATTGCTTCATTATCACATTTTACCATTAGCTCTTCACAATGAACTTCACTAACTACAGAAGTAATTGGGCAGCTGTCACATGGTTTACTAGAGTTATTTGTATATATCTGCATGCATGTTCTTTAAGAAAATAGGGTTAAATTAGAGAAACAAGAACACACAGTGTTCTTTTCTTTTTAATATTTCTGGGACAATGTTCTTAATCCAATCTTCTTTTGAACAAACATTCTTTCCTTGATGCCCACTTTCTGCAACCATTAGGATAGTCTATTTTTTCAGACCATTGGACAATTATTTCCCAGACTATTGATTAATTAGAGTGTTCATCTTTATTGTTTCTTAGCAAACAGCATGTGGATTATCTGCTGTTTCGGTCTAAATTATGTTGTGATCTTGTATGATTGCTTAACCACTTGGTCAGCCTTGGGATAGCTTAAATAGTGGTGTTTTATTGCTAGACCGTTTACATGAAATCTATATGTGAGCAATTCTGCAAATGGAAAAGATTGTTATAGTCCATTCACCTTTATTTGTGAGCAAATAGGTATCTGTTTGGATAACTAAAGCAGAAAGAAATCTAGATTTATGTGCTTTTAAACAGATTAGGTCTGGGTTGACCTTACCTGCCAAAAGAAGTAAATTGTTCTGCATTTTACAAGCATAGAAAAAAAAATGGTTTCTCTAACTGCACCCAAGGAGTGACGGAATAAAGTTATAAATGCATCGATTTTGCAAGATCTTTTTCACAGTCGTTTAAATGTCAGGATTTATACTGAACACTTTAATCCATTTTACACCCTATTCTACCTTTAGCAGGAAAGGGGAACAAATTTTATGGTTTCTCAGAACAGATTGCTTTCTTTCTTTCTTTTTTCTTTTTTTTTTAAAAAGGTGAATAATCCTTTTTAAACCATGTAAGCTGCAAATTAATTTGCCAGAGTAAATTCATAAAAAAAGTAAAACTTTTTCAGCTTTATGCTACTTTTTTTCCAGATGTCTGAAGAACCAAAACCAGGGTTTTTTTCCCTTCCTAATTTGTAGGTACTTGGAGCTGGAAAAACAAGAGAGATTTGAGTTGGTTGTGCCAAAATACGGTACTTGACAGATTTATTTCAGGTTACAAGCTGTAAGTGTAGATGAGGAGTAATTAGATATACATTTTAACCTCTGAATTTGCATTTCCCAGAAGAGAAAGGAAGGGACAAAGTGATAATATAACTAGTCATGTGAGCAAACCTTGCTATTCCTGGCTTTATAAAATAGGATAGAAGATCCTGGAAGCCATCTTTTTTGTTAGATCTTCAGGCCTGCCACATTTACTACTGTGGGAAATTGGGAGGGGGGATTGTATGGAGCAGGGGTGATATATAATCATAATAACATTCCTTTCTCAAGAAGTCAAGGACATCTTGCCCTGCATCTAGAAGGCTGGAACTGGGAGGCATCTCCAGTTGGGACGGTGCTTAGATTGGACCATGTGATGGATATGTAGGTATTGGGCAGGGACTTGAACTTTCCTTTGGGAGGGGAAACTTTCAGATTTGGATTTTCCCAGCTGTGCCAATATGACATCTCTAATAAAATGGAACTTTGAGGAAACTCAGGCCTCAGAGTTTTCTTTCATTGGGAGTGTTATTTGGAACCCTGACATTAACCCGAATCCTAACCATTAGACCACCAGGGAAAGAAAACTCAGAGGATTGAGTTTCCTCAAAATTTCATTTTATTAGTGATGTCATATTGGCACAGCTGGGAAAACCCAAATCTGAAAGTTGCACATCCTAGTCCCTGACTTCCAACAATTTGTTTAGTGACCTTTCAAAGTTCAAACAGCACTGAAAAAAGTGACTTATGACCATTTTTCACACTTCTCCTCTTATACAATTGAGCGAGTCCAGAGATATTTCACAAGAAGAGTGCTCCCCTCCTCTGCTCGCAACAGAATACCTTATGCCACGAGGCTTGAAATTTTGGGCTTAGACAACTTAGAACTAGACCGCCTTCGGCCTGATCTAAGCGTAGTGCACAAAATTATCTACTACAATGTCCTACCTGTCAATGACTACTTCAGCTTCAACTACAACAATACACGAGCAAACAATAGATACAAACTTAAGGTAAACCACTCCAAACTCGATTTCAGAAAATACAACTTCAGCAATAGAGTGGTCAATGCCTGGAATGCACTACCTGACTCTGTGGTTTCTTCCCCAAACCCCCATAACTTTAACCTTAGACTGTCTACTGTTGACCTCACCCCATTCCTAAGAGGTATATAAGGGGCGTGGATAAGCGCACCAACATGCCTACCGTCCCTGTCCTAATGTCCCCATTTATCCGTATTCATTTCCTGTATTCATAATTGTGCTTATACTTATATCTGTTATCTTATACATGCTTGAAAAATAATTTTTTTTTTAAAAAAAGCTAGACCCTACACTTTCAAAATGGTTTCCCCTTGTCTGCTTCCTAGGGCTGAGAGAGAAAGACTGGCCAAGATGGCTTTGTGTATAAAGCAGGATTAGATCCTGCAAAAAGATTAGTCTTCCAGTTTCTATCCTAGTGCCTCTAGATTACTAGACCTCTTTTTAAGCTAGCCAAATAGTAATTTGGCTGAAAATAACAAAGAAATGTCATTCTTATCTTCATTTTGGCAAGCATTGTTTCATGGAGCACATAATGCATAAATCCTAATAAGATAAAAAGGCAAAATAATAAAAACCCGGCTTTTTCAGGAGGCAACTGGACTTTCTTGTTATTTTCTTTGAAGATGTTTCACTTCTCATCCAAGAAGCTTCTTCAGCTCTGACAGGATAGTGGGGAATGGACAGATTTATCCTCCTTGCAGACAGCTGGTAATTTGCATCCTTTTATAGGGTCACTGAAGCACTTGGAGGTTTATCTGTGTCCTCAGGGTCACTTGAGTGGTGCTCTTGGTTCCTGTAGTCTGCCATTTTTCCTCTGGAAAGCCATTCCTACTCCCATCCCATTCAAAGGGTGTTCATCCCTATAAACTGTATAGCTAAAAGAAATACAGTGGAATTTGGATATTAAATCATCGTGTGAAAAGATGATCAAAATAGATTCCTCTTTGTGAAAACATTTGCTGCAAACCCTTAAAGGCATAATGATTATGACTGCAGTGAATGAGGTCCATCTTTTGACTTTATCTCTTGTGATGGGCTGGGTAAGAACATAGCACACTGCCAGATTATTGCTCTATTAGGCTCAATTTCTGAGCAGTCGAGTGAATGTATGTATTTATTCACAATATTTACAACTCCCCAGCTCTCAATATTCCAGCATTCCCTAATCCCAGTTCAGTACTTTATCCCAGCCTTGTGCAACTGAATTATTTTTCAGATATGTTTGATTTTACCTTCTGAATTTCACAGCTATTATGGCTCTTGTTGAGAAATTTGGGGAAGTTGCCTTAACCATTCACTATACTAGCTGTCATTATCATGAACTGGATTTGGTAATATATGGATCGCAACCATCCAGCTCTTTTGATACTCATGGTCACATTGACAGTAATATTTGGGGCTCGGGAAAGGTATTCAATGATTTAACTTTGTCTGCTACTTTTTTGACATGCCAGTTGAAATGGTAGAACAGAACTGGGTGGCCTAATTCATTTATGATTAAAAAAACCACAACCTTCCTCTGCAATAGGGTACCATACACACTTCTGATTCATCTTTCTTTTTATCCTGATGTCAATTCTGGGGCAGGGAACACTAAAGAGCAGGGAGAGGTCTAAAATAGTCATTTGAGACTTGTGGTTGAATGGGGTTTTATTATTATTATTATTTAGTCCTTATTTTACAGAGGAATTATTGAGTCTGTCATCTGCATCTCTATAACTGTCTGGTTTGGTTCTGCAACCCAACAAGACAGACACAGACTTCAGAGGATAATTAGAACTGCAGAAAAAACAATTACTACCAACCTGCCTTCCATTGAGGACTGTGAAAATATCTACAGACCCCTAGCATCCTGGACATAAATTGTTTCAACTTCTATCCTCAAAAAGATGCTATAGGGCACTGCACACCAGAACAACTAGACACAAAGTCAGTTTTTTCCCGAATGCCATCACTCTGCTTAACAATTAATTCCCACAACACTGTCAAATAATTTACTAAAATTGGATTATTATTATTATTCTCTTCCTTACTAGTATCTATCTCTTCCCACTTATTATTATAACCATGTTGCTTGTATCTTTCAATTATATTGTTTTTATTTGTTTCCTGGTACAATTTGACAGCTTATTAGTAACCTTGACTATCACTAAGTGTTGTATCTTTTTATTCTTGATGAATGTATTTTATTCTCCTTATGTACACTGAGAGCATATAAATCTAAGACAAATTCCTTGTGTGTCCAATCACACTTGGCCAATAAAGAATTCTATTCTATTCTATTTAGTCCTTATAATCATCATCATTTAATGACCCCATAATCCCTTGCAGGGTGGAGTCTGGGCAACTGAATGGAGTTAGCTGAGCATTTAATGGACAGATGCCCTTCCTGTCGCCAATGCAGACCTTTGCTCAGCAGATATACTGTATTCTCTCTCTCTCTCTTTTTAAAGTTTTTCAGTTTTATTTCTTATACACATAATATAAAATGTACAGTTTCTTATACATAGTGAATTATACATATACATATACATGTTTTCCTTAAAGAAAGTGCTAAAATAAGGCTTTTTAATTACATTTGGAGGTGCTCCTCTACCTTTTCTTCCCTCATTTGGCCACCAACCTTCTTCTTCTTCTCCTCTTTCCCTTCCCTTCCCTTCCCTTCCCCCCCTCCTCTCCTCTCCTACTTTCTCCTTCTCCTCTCCTATCTCATTCTACTTCCCCTTCATTTCCCCCACTCTTTTGTTCTTTTCTCCCTTCTCCCCTTCTCTCCTACTCCTCTCCTACCCTTCCTTCCTCTCCTTTTTCCTTTCTTCCCCTCCCTCTCCTCTTTCTACCCTCTCTTCCTCTCTCCTTTCTATCTTCTTTACTGTGGAATATTCTTCTTGTTTGGTATCCGAGCAACTCCTGTATTCTAATAATATATACTTTCTTTCGATTTTTTTTAAAAAAAAATTTATATGCTGCCCTTCTCCAGAGACTCAGGGCGGCTTACAATGCGTTAAGCAATAGCCTTCATACTTTTGTATATTTTATACAAAGTCAGCTTATTGCCCCCACAACCGGGTCCTCATTTTACCCACCTTAGAAAGGATGGAAGGCTGAGTCAGCTTTGAGCCTGGTGAGAATTGAACTCGCAGTAATTGCAGGCAGCTGGATATTAAATGTTGCCTTAGTAGGAGGCATTACCCTCCTACGCCACTCAGGCTCAGATTTCTTTTCAGATTTATTCTATCTATCAGTATTATCATCATAATTGCACATTTATTCTTATTATCTTCTCTTTTCTCCCCCTCCCATCCCCCTTTTTCATGACCCCAAAATTAGGGTTCAGAAAACCAAATTTTAAGCCCCACCTCCCTCCCCATTACCCCTCCCTCCCCTCCACCTTCCCCCTGACTTTCCAGAGCAAAATACAGGGTATTTCATTGAGCAATCTTAATATAACATATGCTGACTATCTATAAACTCTTTTCATCCCTTTTTCACTTTTACTCCCTATTTAGATAGCTAAGTAATAACATATCTTAAATCCAAATATTCATTCATATACTATTTGAAACTTTTTAGTTCCATATTTGTTTTGAATATAATCAATCCATCTTCTCCAGTCCACAATATATCTTTCTTGTGATTGGTCTTTCAACAGATATACTGTATTCTCATTGTGCTCAAACAGAGAAATATCTGCCTCTACCTAGGATCGAACTCACAGCCTCCTGATTGTGAGGCGAAAGCTCAACCTCTAGGCCACTACACTACCCTGCTTATTATTTAGTCCTTATCCATTCCTTTAATCCTTCCCTTCCCTTCTTCCCTATTAAACCATGAACTTTTCTCTTGGTCTTACTTCTGGATGGAATTCTGTTAGCATTGTCCATATACCTGGAAGGTTTCAGGTCGGGGAAAGTCTCTGAATTAAACATATGCTCATATTTATCAACAACCTTTCAACAAATTAGTTATCTATCGTTGAAGACAGTGGGGCAATCAAGATAGAATCTTGGGGTAAAGTCTAGTTTTGCATTTAGAACAAAGGAGAGGTATTAATGCAGCAAATTTGGTATTTTGAAATAAATGGATACATAATCATATTAAAAGAGTATCATCTGAGCATTAGGTCAATTAACTCCCGGACCTAACTAAATTACCTACATTGGTTAAAAATTATTTTAACATCTTCTTTTTCAAGTTTCTGAAATCATGCAGAAGCCTCATAGTTACATAGACGCAGGAGTTTCTGCAGATAGAAACTGCAGTCTACCAGCTCTTTAGGACTAACAAAAGTGTCCATGCATAACTTTTTATAGATCATAATTAACACACAGTTCATTAGATTTATGGAATATAGTTATTCCATAAATGATTATGAGAACAGGAAGGTCATTAAAAAAGCAGTAAGGAATATCATAGACATTATTGCATTTATGAGCTGATTAACATAGTGAAAAAAGACTGACTTTTTAAAAACCCCAAACAATAATGTCATATCTTCGGATGAAGTTTATCTTAGTTGTCTTGTGAAGGATTTGGCCATTTCTTGTTAAAAAATGTCCACTTTGATATCAAAAACAGAGTATCCTGAAATTTCAAATGTTCCCTCGGTATTTTTCAATATCCTTATCTCAGCTATCAATTACCGTATATGCAGTGGTGGGATTCAAGTAATTTAACAACCGGTTCTCTGCCCTAATGATTTCTTCCAACAACCAGTTTGCCAAACTGCTCAGAAAGTTAACAACCGGTTCTCCCGAAGTGGTGTGAACTGGCTGAATCCCACCACTGATTATATGCCCATCTGGTCCTCTGCAGAAGAATTGAAAAAATTGTCTAAAAAACTGACCTCCAGTGGAAGACCTGGTAAGAGGATGGAGGGAAATGACTAAGAACATGTCCTTATTTTCATTCTTTATATTAACAAATTGTGCCAGAAAAGAAAGAACAACAAATATAATAATCAAATATTAAACAATGAGCATAGACTTCTGGATGTGTTATTTATTTTTTTCCAATAAAATTGACACACTTCTTAATAATAAGAACAATCAACCAATGGAACAGAAGTTGCCTTCGGAAGTTGTAGGAGCTTTATCACTTGAGGCTTTCAAGAAAAGATTGGACTGCCATTTGTCAGAAATTGTGTAGGGTCTCCTGCTTAGGCGGGAGGTTGGACTAGATCAGTGATGGCGAACCTTTTTTTCCTCAGGTGCCGAAAGCGCATGCGTGTACCTGCTGACACCCATAATGCAATGCTCCCCAACAGGCCCTACCCCCACGCATGTGCACGTGACCCCCATGCTCCCCCCACCCCCATGCATGCTCCCCCCATTTTTGTGCTAGCAGGCCTCCCTGAAGCCTCCTGGAACAAAAAATCGGGGGTGGGGGGGCACTCCGCACACCCCCACGCATGCATGCACAACCTCCTCCCCGCGCATGCATGTGCATCTCCCAGCAGAGACCCGAAAATCAGTTGGCCGGCGGAAGGCACACGAGCGTGTGTAGTGGAGCTGACCTGGGCATTGGCTCTGGTGCCCACAGAGATGGCTCCGCATGCCACCTATGGCACATGTGCTGTAGGTTCGCCATCACGGGACTAGATGATCTACAAGGTCCCTCCCAACTCTGTTAATCTGTTATTTCTGAGTACATTAATCTATCAGAAAATATTTCAATCCATTTCTGTCAGTGCTCCCCTGTAGAACAGATAAGAAACACAAGCAGATGAGCTAATCGTTGTAAAGCTGTTGTTAATTGCGAAGTCATGTCTGACCCATCATGACCCACTGATCCCCTCCAGGCCTTTCTGTCCTCAACCACCATCTAGAGTCCATTTAAGCTCACACCGACTGTTTCAGTGACTCCATCCAGCTACCTCATTCTCTGTAGTCCCCTTTTTCTTTTGCCCTCAATTGCTCCCAGCATTAGGCTCTTCTCCAGTGAGTCCTTCCTTCTCATTAGGTGGCCAAAGTATTTGAGATTCATCTTCAGGATCTGGCCTTCTAAAGAGCAGTCAGGGTTGATCTCCTCTAGGACTGACTTGTTTGTTCGTCTTGCAGTCGGAAGTTCAGAAAAGCTGATCATATGAATTCCGGACACTGCAACTGTCATCAATATGAACCATTTGCCAAGCATCTGAATTTTGATCACATGACCATCGGGATGCTGAAACGGTTGTAAGTGTGATAAATGGTCATAAAAACGGTCACTATTTTCAGTGCCGTTTTAATTTCAAAGAATCATTAAATGAACTGTTGTAAGTCAAGGACTACTTGTGGTATTAACTACTTAAGTTTCTTGAGATCAGTAAAGGCCAGGTAAGTGCTGGATTAGAACCTAAATACAATTCATTTCAAAATTGATTTCTATGGATTGATCATGGCTTGATTTCTATTTTGTATTTTACTTTTGCATAGTCCCATATTTAGTGCACAGTTTGGTGCACAGAAAAAGGCTCTGTATATCAATTTTTTTTGGTTCTGTGGAAATGTTATAATGCTAACAAGATAACTTTAATGATACAAACTAAAGTTTTTGTTGCAAACATTGAATAAATAGATCTTTGATCCAGACCCAAGGCTCCTTCAGCAAAACGCTTCAAAAATGACAGTTTTATTGCTGCAAAACTCTAAACGCAGAAATAATTAATTGCACCCAATGTGCGCCACAAAAAGGCTCACCATAATATCACTTAATTGCTATGATTATTCTCTCCTGTCACCTTTGACTGTTTTGATCTTGGCTTTGTTCCTGATAAATAGAGAGGCTTAATGAAAAATTAAACTGGAGGGATGTTGGAAAATAGAATATTATTATTTAATTTAGGTTTGGGTATCTATTTTTATGGTGTAATTTATAAAAATGCTGCACTGATGTAACCCCCCTCCCTCCCCCAATATGACCAGAGTGTAAATACAAAGCTTACCTTAGTGATGCATGGGATAGTTTATTTATATTGATTCTTGAAATAAATATAACCTTCAAGTCAGACTTGAATCCCAGCAACTACATGGACAGGTTCATCAAACTTTTGACACAAGTAGCCCTCAACTTAACACCATTCATTTAGTCATCGCACTGATGCCTATCTGTGGTCATTCTGTTTTTTCCTTTAGATAAGGAACTATCTGAAAAAATCACCCAAAGAGGCAGAGGTTGCGTAGTTACCACTAAAATGCTCTTCCCTAAGTTAACATGATATATTCTTGCAACAGAATTCCATTTGGGAGTCTTGACATTAGGTCCGGCATTTGAAGGACAGAAGTGACTTTGCCAACTTCGGTTGTAGCCCGCCAGCGGCCAGCAGAGCTGGCAGCAGATTCAGACAATGAGGAGGTTGGGGAGGAACGTGGGCCAGTCCTGGAGTCTGGGGAAGGCTCGGACAATGGCTCTGAGTCGGAGGCAGAGAGGGGGACAACACCATCTGGTAGTTCTTTGCTGCCTTCAGAGTCTTCGGAGTCTGACATCAGTGAGGCAGAAGAACAGCGTGAGCCTGTTCCCAGTGTGCACATGCACAGAGCTGCCAGGAGACAGGAACAATTAAGGAAACAGGGTCGACTTGGGAGTAAGGCTTGGAGATGATTGGCCCCTCCCATAAGACATAATAGAGAAGCGAACGGGACGTGAGTTTTTGCAGGAAGCAATTAGTTCATCTGATAGACTGATAGACCTGATAGACTGTTTAAGAAGCTTTTCAGACTGGGAATGACAATAATTCACAGCCGTTTGAATTAAAGAGGTTTGCCCGGACTAGGTTTGCGCTGTTTCCTTTCTAAGGAAGCCTAGGTCGGAACAACTTCCAGGGTTGCTTGCAGAAGTGTTCTGAAGGCGAATATATGTGTCCCAGGATAATCTGGGTTGGTCACCAGGACCAGAGGTTTTGTCTTCCTAGCTTTCAGACTAATGCTGGAGCCTGTCTTCAGGGAACTTCTCTCTAGCAAAGTTCTCTAGCAGTGCTATTCTATTCAGAGCAGTGACCAGCCCAGATTGGATCCTGCAAAAGATGTTCTCTTAAAAGCCTGGGAGCTCCCTCACTATTATTTAGTCCTATTTTGTAATGGAACTATTTCTCTGAGATAAATATTTTATAACCTACAATGTATTTCTGTCCTATTTTTTCCTTAAGGTTTAAAAAGGAAGTCAATGACATTTGATCAATCATTAAAATGATATGGGCTGGCACACATAAATACCTTTCTCCTGAAGGTCCTTGTTACAAGTGCTCAGAATAGGTCGGGCTCAAATGACTAGATTCACATATGTAAACTTCAAGCCAGGGGTGAAATCCAGCAGGTTCTGACAGGTTCTGGTAGCGGAAATTTTGAGTAGTTCAGAAAACCGGCAGTGGAAATTTTGAGTAGTTCAGAGAACTGGCAAATACCACCTCTGGCTGGCCCCAGGAGTGGGGCGGGAATGGGGATTTTGCAGTATCCTTCTCCTGCCATGACCACCAAGCCACGCCCACCAAGCCACACCATGCCCACCAAGCCACACCCACAGAACCGGAAGTAAAAAAAAATTGGATTTCACCACTGCTTCAAGCTATCTACTTCATTGCATTTTGCCTATAATACAGGAATCTCCCCAGATTGCTTGCATTCCTGTGAGAACAGCTAGCAAAAATTCCAGTCCTGGATCACTTGCAACTGTGGAAAGATTCAAGACTAATTCCCTTCTTGATTCCTACCCCTGTTTGGCTGGATGTTTCCCAACAGAATGCGGAGATCCATTTGAAACTAATGTTAAGAGAGAGGCCCTCTATAATTGAATTGCAATGATCACTCTACCCAGGAAGGAAAACCATCTCTTCAATTTCAAGTAATATCGGATTCTTCAGGATGGGATGGATGTTGTGAGTCAGAAATTACCACATTTATAGAAAGGTAAATGGATAAGGTTAGATGAAATTATTCTCCAACATATTTGGAGGGACCTAGTTTGGGAAGATGCTGTAATCCTCAGATTGCTCCAGGCCCAAAGCTCCAGGTTGTAGCTCTATCTTAACTTTTTTGAAGCCCCATCCTGGGATACTTCTGCTGCTAAGGGAGAGGAGGTAAGTTAGATAAGCCTATATCACCACATCAGAATGAATGGCAGCCAGTCCAACCATTTAAACCCTTACCCCAGACACGGATGTGATTACTTTAGCCTTTATTCAGCTACATTTTGTAGTGAAGAATTGGTTTCTAGTTGCTTACAGATGAATGATGCATTTTTCTGGTTTCCTGAATTACCCTCATTAGTTGTGATTTTTGCTTTTCAGTTAAAATACATCATGATGGTTTAACGGCCAACCTTTCAGTGCACAAAGGCTGCACTTGCTATAGGTTTTGAAAGTGAGGTGCAAACTGCACAGGATAATGATGTCAAAGTAGGCTGTTGGAAAAATAAATAAGCCCCGAATATCATAAATCTTTGCATAAAGTGTTACAGCAGTGAAAAATTAATAATGATGAAGTAAAATGGTATGCGCTATTCATTTAATCCTTTAGATCTGTGATGACATCCACCCTGAATAGTAACTGCCTCCTGAACATTCCTGCAGAAAAGAGTGCTAAGAATACAACTATTAATTAATTAAATTCATTTTAAGCAAACCATTAAGCTTTGAACCTAAGGAATAACAAGGTCAGTCAGAGACTTTATCTTTGATTGCTGGTCTGTCTTCTTCAATCTTTAATTTCTGTTGTTACTTTTTTGGCACTAAAGGAAGTTGTCACTCTCCTGTCCTTCACAGTTCAAACCAAAGTCAACTAGTCATTATAAATTGCAAAAATATAAACATGACATGGGCAGCCAGCATTGCAACATTAATCATACCTTGTACATACCACCATTCAAATGGCAAAACCCTGAAGCTTAATTTATAATCTCTTGGGTCTGACATTGTTATTTTCAGAGAAAGCTCTATTTCTTGCTAGGTTTTTTTTTTAAAAAAATAATTCTATCTTCCTCATGAATAACAACCTTGATATATCTCATTTCCACCCTTGGAGCAAGTTATATGAAGGCACGCAGTCAGTCGTCCCTCTCTTGCTACATTTTTCTCCGAACTGATGTTGAACCTTTTCTGCTTGATTGGTCTACCATCAGTCTTATAGACATGTTTGTGTGTATGTCTATATCTGCCCATATCCTTCCTTGATATTTCCTAGCTGAGTGGAGAAAACTCTCATCTGAAAGTACAGGGGGGAAAAAAATTTCGACTGACGATACTAACCCAGATGAACCAAAGATCTAACTCAATATGGATGTCTCTTTATAAATATTGTAAAACAAAATCAATTATAATTGATTTCAGTGTGACTTATTTGTATATAAGCATGCTTAAGTTTCATATTTCTTATTTTCTATTATTGAAGGGGAAAAAAAAGCTGTGGAAACATAGACATTGTCCCAAATGATTCAGATTTTTCTTTAATTCAACCCAGAGGTGGGTTTCAGCAGATTCTGACCAGTTCTGGAGAACCGGTAGTGGAAATTTTGAGTAGTTTGGAGAACCTGTAAATACCACCTATATCTGGCCCCGCTCCCATCTCTGCTTTCCGAGTCCCAGCTGATCGGAAGGAAATGGGGATTTTGCAGTAACCTTCCCCTGGGGTGGGGACGGAATGGAGATTTTACAATATCCTTCCCCTGGATTAGAGTGGGAATGGAGATTTACAGTATCCTTCCCTTGTCACGCCCACCAAGCCACATCACACCCACCAAGCCATGCCCACAGAACCAGTAATAAAAAATTTTGAATCCCACCACTGATTCAACCTATAGAGCTAATACCTGACCTAACATTTAAGGACATATTACCCATCTTGCAGATCTATCATAGATATGATGTCAAAGAGAAATTGTATCCTGACTTTGGACGAGACCAAACTATCTCAAAGTGTAGAATTATTGCTGACAGAACAAAATTGAAAGGACAATATGGAGTCCATGGTTCTTGCTGAGTTTGGTTGTTTGTTTGCAGACATTTTGTTACCCAACTAGGTAGCGTCATCAGTATTGGTGAGTGGGGGGGGCGGTTTGCTCCCTTTTTAAAAATAGTAGCTTGCCCTACCAATGTTGGTGGCTGGGTGATTTTCTCCTTGGCAGTTTCTTGATTAGGGCATTGTATTCTGTTTGACTGACTGACGCTAATCCTGCTGATCTTGGCATTGGCTGCTAATAGTTGTGAATAGCAAAGGGAGTGAGGTGTTGGTGAAAAGATAGATTTTTAAAAGAAAAATTATAAGTGGGTTGGGTGGGTTGGTTAAAAAGACGATTGTGAGCTATTTGTTAAGGAACAAAGGATTGTGGGACAAAAAATAAGATTAAAAAGACTGAATTTTGCTTCCCATTTAATCTGTTTGCTAATTGGGGATCTCTTTTTTCTAGATTTCTTCATCTCTCCTCTGCTTTACAGGTAGCCCTTGAATTATGACAGCAGTTGGGACTGGGACGCCATCGCTAAGCAATGCTATTGTAAAGCATGGCATCACATGATTGTGTGACCAAGCAACAGCAATTCTGTCAAGCTTGGTCAACTTTGTAACACCAAGACACACAGGTTGCTAAATAGGAACTGGTCAAGAGTTCCAGATAATGTGGGGGTGATGCAGGGGGTGAAAGACATTCTAGGAAGTCTAGTGAAGACCCTGGGCAAGTTGAGCAGGGTTTCTGATGAAGTGGCTGAAGGAAGGAGGGTGTGGGTGAATTTGAGTGCAATGAGGCAGAAGGAAGGAGGGTGCAGATGTGTGCGAATCAGAGGTGGGCTTCATATACTGTAGCAACTGGTTCACCCAGCACCAGAAATGTGAGCGCGCCCAGGCAGGTAGGCAGCCCCACCCACAGGTCACCACTACTGGTTTGCTCGAACCGGCTGAATACCACCTCTGGTTCGAATGCAGGGAGGCCGAGGAAAGGAGGGTATGATATGGTGTGCAAGAAAGCCGGGTGCGGGGGGGACTTACCAGAGTGACTTGCGACTTCCCCATTGACTGAGTTTGTCAATGAAAGATTGTGAATCGTGATCATGTGATTATGGGACATGCAGTCATCATAAGTGAAATCTGGTTGTCAAGCGCCTGAATCGTGTATGGTGGGACAGCTTCAAGGACCGGTCATCAGTGCCACTGGTTCAGTTCCATAAGAACTTTGGTGGACTATCTGTGTTGAATTTTTACATCGCATAAAATCTATGTCAGTTTTGCAAAGAAAAACTTCTGTGGAGAAAAAAATATTGGCTTAGAAGCCACCAGTTGACAGCTTGCTAAATGCTCTGCGTATTTCTCTGTGGTTCTCGCTAGGGCAAAGAATCTCTATCCTACAGTTCAGTGATCCTAAACAATCAATAAAATTCACCATTTGATATTTAAAAGTTCATTAAAGAAAGCCTCTAAGAAGAAGGAGTCCAATTAATAGCAGTTAGGAACAGATCCAAATTGATTGTTGCTGATTGCTATTTAACGCTGCCTTCTGATTCACTAATGCAATTGACACGGAGGCAGAAAGAGAAAAAGAGAGAGAGAGAGAATGTTTTTATTATTTTATTGTCTCATTTAGAGCCAAAGTGAAATCAAAAGTGATTTTTTTCAAGTTCACATTAGGAAAAGAAAATTAACATCCGTGCTCAATATAAGTTGTGTACAATTCTAAATTAACAAGGTCTTTTTTTTCCCCTTTTCAGAAAATCTTCATTGCTGAAAGTGCTTTTAAACAAGCAGCATATGGAGTAATCGGATCAGGATTTTTGTTTTAAACTTCCCAATTTAAGGGTGTGTTTGTGTGCATGTGCCTGCATATCAGTGGTGGAATTCAATTTTTTTTACTACTGGTTCAGTGGGCGTGGCTTGGTGGGCGTGGCAGGAGAAGATACTGCAAAATCCCCATTCCCACCCCACTCCAGGGGAAGGATATTGCAAAATCCCTATTTCCTCCCCACTCCTGGGGGGGGGAAGGGTATTGCAAAATCTCCATTCCCACCCCACTCTGGGACCAGCCAGATGTGGTATTTGCCGGTTCTCCGAACTACTCAAAATTTCTATCACCACTTCTCCAGAACCTGTCAGAACCTGCTGAATAGCACCCCTGATGCATATCCTTTTGAAAATTATATGTATATGTATACCAATATGTATAGATATATATCTGTATGTGTGTGTGTGTGTGTATACATACACCTGTGTATATGTATGTATGTATGTGTGTGTGTATATATATATACACACACACTCTCGGCTTTCCTTTCCTGCCTGTGCTGGCCGAGTTAAACACACAACTCAAACTATGATTTAACTCATTTAATGACAGCTACTCGACAGATGATAAGCAAATACCGGCTCTCTATACAAGAATAAAGCTGGAGCTGAGAGCGGCCACTACTCAGCTCCTTTTTATAGGTTATCCTGCCGGCTGTTTTGTAATAGTCCACAATCAGCATCAGCTGATAAGCTGCATGCTTTCCTCCCTGCTTTGAAGTTGCTGGAGCTTTCCTCGGGTTGCTGACATATGACATCATCGGTCTGTGTTTACAGCTTCAGGTAGGACTGTTCCAACTATCCAGCACAGGATTCCTACCTCCCAATATCCCACAAACAGCTGTACCGAACCTCACTAATCCCACCAATAACATTGCTACCGCTATCACCCTATTCTCACCACCATCACCAACACCTGTGCTTATTGTTCTGGCATTAATATGTTCGGCCAGCTGGTTTTCTACGTTTTTCTACATTTTCTACTCTACATTTTTCTCTTATTCGGTAAGTTGTCGAGCATGCTCGACACACACACATACACATACATACATACACACATACACAAAAGGATACACAGGCACATGCTCACAAACACACCCTAAAATTGGGAAGTTTAAAACAAAAAAATATCGGCATTGGATTAACATGTTATAGTCCATAACATTTATCCTGCAATAGACTAATTCAGAAGCATCATTATCATCATGTCTAAATAGTACATAGATAGATAGTAGCTTGGCAACTTGGCTGGGATCTCAGTTTAGGGCAGGGGAAATTACTCTTTAGAGAATAAATACCAATCACTTTGATGATAGTTTGGGTTGAAATGGGATTACTCTGCCCACAACATAGGCTTGTGCAAGGAGAATAGATGGAGATTTGATTTAAAAAGCAATTCAAATGTATCTCTGAATCAAATTGGCATTTGGAATTGAATTGGCAAGCTGACTAAATCAAACTGGATGCCCCTAAATTAATTAGGATAATTTTGGATGCTTCAGCACAACTTGAAAAATGGCTTTTTCTCAACAGATTTGGAAATCCAAGTCCAAACTGAATTGATTCAGCTTCATGATTCAGTTTAAGTGTCTGAACTGAATTGGTTTGAATTGTTCAAATCAGACTGATTTTTTTTCAAATGAAATAAATACTTTGAATGAGATTTTTTTTTCCATCTTATTTTATAGTAAGGCTTCAAATGGCTAGGCATATTATTTTATATTATTTATTTATTTATTTATTTGTCAAACATATACAAGATAACACGTATAGGTATGAACATAAACATAAATAAAGGAGGTAAATACAAATAAATGGGGACAGTAGGACAGGGATGGTAGGCACGCTGGTGTGCTTATGCACGCCCCCTTTATGGACCTCTTAAGAAGGGAGTGAGGTCCAGGGTAAACAGTTTGAAGTTGAAACTCTGAGGGTTTGAGGCTGTAACAATGGAGTTGGGTAGAGCATTCCAGGCATTGACCACTCTGTTGCTGAAATCATATTTCTTTCAATCAAGTTTGAAGTGGTTTACCTTGAGTTTGTATCGATTGTTTGCCCGTGTACTATTGTGGTTAAAACTGATAAAGTTGTTGACAGACAAGATGTTGTAGAAGACAATTTTGTGTACTATGCTTAAATCGGACCGCAATTATGCTTAAATCAGACCGGCGCAATTCCAGATTGTCCAAGCCCAAAATTTTAAGCCTGGTGGCATAGGGAATTTTCTTGTGAGTAGAGGAGTGGAGTACTCTTCTCGTAAAATACCTCTGAACCCGCTCAATCATGTTATACAACTGTAGATCAAATTTTGTAAAATAAATTTTATATTTATTCCCAAACATGACATACAGAAGTCTAAAGGGAGTTCCAATAAAAGCATTAAGTCCAGGTTATAAAATTAGATGACCACTTCAATGTTAGAATAATCCAAGAGCCACTGACTTGAAAAGGAACAATTTTTACTATGATATTCACAGTAAAGCAATGACTGAAATATTTTCTGCAACAGACTGATGCAGACTTCTGCAACCGAAGACTTGCTATGTAGCCTTACCATTGTTGGTACTGAAGGTGTAATAAAACAAAACATTATTTGTAGACAGTTTAAGTTTGTAATAACTTTTAATCTGTTAAAACACTTAAAAGCTCTACAGTTTCTTGCTATAGTTCTTAAGTGAATCACTGCAGTTGTTAAGTTAATAACACCATTGTTAAATGAATCTGGCTTCCCCATTGACTTTGCTTGTAAGAAGGTCACAAAAAGTGATCACATGACCCCATAAAGGTTAGGCAACCATTCATAATAGAAATAAACTTCGTGGGGTATCTTCTAAAGTTAGAAAAAGTGAGTGAGAGAGAGAGATTAAAGAGGACCAATGTTTCTCTAAATAATGCAAGGAAAGTATAAAGGTAAAAGTAAAGGTTCCCCTCGCACACATGTGCTAGTTGTTCCTAACTCTAGGGGGTGGTGCTCAACTCTGTTTCTAAGCCAAAGAGCCACCATTGTCTGAAGCCGTCTCCGTGGTCATGTGGCTAGCATGACTAAACACCAAAGGCGCACGGAATGCTGTTACCTTCCCACCAAAGGTGGTCCCTATTTTTCTACTTGCATTTTTTACCTGCTTTCAAACTGCCAGGTTGGCGAAAGCTGGGACAAGTAATGGGAACTCATCCCGTTGCGCAGTACTAGGGATTCGAACTGCTGAACTGATGACCTTTTGATCTACAAGCTCAATGACTTAGCCACTGAGCCACCACATCCCCCCATTAAAGACAGTATAAAAATTATAAAAAAACCAAGATTGTTGGCACTTCAGGTAAAAGGGAGCAACTTAACTATATTGCAAGTGACTAAAGCCCTGTTCAAGTTGACTTTCACATTTTCAATCTAACAAACATTCAAGAAAACAGCGAACCACTTCCTCTCCTAGTTGTGCCAATTACATAAGTGGAGAACTGTCCTCGCACAATTGTTTGAAAAGAGGGCAACTTTTCATTTTTACAATTCCAACTCGCTGGAAGTGATTTTATGTAGTCCTAGGCTCTCCACTGCAAACAATCAATCTGTGAGCATGGAAACTGTTTATTTATAGCTTCAATACAACTAGAAAACAAGAGTATATCTTGCTATTCCTCCTCTTGAATCAGGTTAAACAGATAAATGGTAATTCCTGAATAGTCCCATACAATTTTGAAGTTCTATCCTTTTATTTCATCATATTCAACAACTCTTACATTTCAACTAAGACTGGGAATCAAAAAGAAATTATTTCTTTTATATAATATTCTGGTGAAAGCATGTGACTCATTAATAATAACTTAGTGCCAAAATTCTTTATGGAATATATTCTAAATTAGATCTATTATATCTGGCCTACAAAAATCCATAAGACCACCAGATAGCAGCAAAGAGAGCTCTCTGTATCTTTTGGCTATCATCTAGTGCAGGACTGTCAAACTTGTAGCTTGCAAGCTGGATGTGTCATGCACTGGCCATGGTCATGGCCGGTTTAGCAAAGAGGAAAAATAGTCCCAATACATCATGTGATGCCACCGTGATGACGTGAGTGAATAGAATAGAATAGAATTCTTTATTGGCCAAGTGTGATTGGACACACCAGGAATTTGAGACAAGCAATGTCTCACACAAGAGGATCTCTCCCTCCCTCTCCCTCCCTCACCCCCCTCTCTCCATACTAGTAAAACATACCATTGTCTCTTTTTGCATGGAACATATCATCGTCTCTTCTTGCATGAAAAGACTGATTGGCGGCATGATAGGGCTAGTACAAACTCCATCCCAATGTCATCTCACTTACGAGAAAATATACAGTTGTAAATCAGTCTCACTTTAGTTTCCCACTGTAGGTTTATCTGAAAATTATAGTGTAGGTTTAGCTACAGAATTACTTTTGCAGTTCAGGTTTCAGTGTGACTCAGCCAAAATCAGTTTAACTGCCAATCGCATCTGATCCCATGGGATCTCAGAACTTTGAGATGCTTTCGACTTGGAACAGGACAAAATACCAAATGGCAACCACTGAAGGGCATATCCAGAATGTCTAATAATTGACTGATGTTTTATTTTACCTAAACAGAAAACATATGTTTAGGCATTGATTTTGCTAGATTATTTTGAGGTATTTCAAATAGGTGATTAGGAAGAAAAGTATATTCAAGTAACTTCCAGAGTTTACCAAATTTAATCTGCAATTATGGCTGAAGAACCAATTCTAGAAAAAAAATTCCTATATCAAATGATACATTGCACTGAGCAAACAAAATGTATTTGTTGGACATTCTAAATGTAATAAAAGTACCTCATCCATTATTTAATTGATGGTAAATTATACGTTTCTGGGCTTGTATCAAATATACTCGAAAGGGTTTTGGAGAAGGGTCTATGTGTCACTTGAGCTCAGTGCTTTTCAATTTTATCTATTTGTTGAGCTCAATTATATCATTAGTTTACAACCTAAAATATCAAGATAATTTAAATAATTTAAATGATGATGATGATGATAATAATAATAATAATATTAATAACAACCACCACCATGTGTTTACAAACTACTTGTAAAAAAATCAAGTTAAATTTATAACTTGAAAGCTTAGCCTAGTGCCATTAATCTGTTTAACTGGATGTGAGTACCTGAGAGTTTAAAATCTATTTGAATACTTTCATTGATAAAACCAGTCATATTTTCCAAGAAGAAAAACCGGGATCTCTGTTGAAGTTATAAACTTCTCAGTAATTTTATAAAATTGCTCATTTTTACAGTGAGTAACTGTAAAACTGTAACATGTATTACTTTTGTAGTTTCAGAGCTGTAGCTCTATTGGGTTCTAGTCAATAACACTGTTTCTGTATTTTGACTATTTGCAGAAGCCTTGTCTTAATCCTTGGAAACTATTGTCTTCAGTTGTTTGATTCTTCTTCCACATGCTGTCAATATCATTCACAAAAAGACAACACATCAACCATTCTCTAAAGTACCAGCTAGGCTGAGCAATTGGTTTTTATGGAAAGCAGACACAATCCTGCAGAGCTCTTTGATAAGAAAGGTGTGAAAACACAGCGCACTGACTTAGTTACAATGTCTAGCAGCAAGCCTGCTTGGATAACAACCCAAGCACAAATCACCAGAGTATATAGACTTCATTGGAGAGCCAGAAAACTGACTTTGCCTTTTCCAGGTAAACACTTTGAAGTTCCTTCAGAGTTATCTCTGCTTGCAATTTTTGCACAGAGGGAGCTGAAATTTTCTTTGAATCAATTATAAAAAGGAAGGAATGGCAAGGGTCACAAAAAGGTGAAGCTGTAACATTTATGGCACTGTTCGATACAGTGGTGCTGTATTGTGGGGAATATTATTATTATTTTTTTTACTGATGTGGAATTAATTTAGAATATAAGGCTTAGAATCTATTCACTGATATGTGGCATCAAGTCTTGCTACTTGCAGCCTTTCGTTATTTTACTTTCTTTGGAACATACATGATTCTAATTAAATTTTCATTAGATAAAAAATAAAAAGTACTGCTCTCTAAGGAATTTAGTCAGGGGTGGGCTTCAAAAATTTTAGCAAGGGGTTCTCTGCCTGGTTTCTGGGTGAGCATGGCCATGGTGGATGTGGCCCAGTTGGCTTCCTGCACCATGGTGTGGGGGAGTGCGTTTTTGCCCTTTCCAGAGACTTTCCTTGAGCCTCCAGGAGGGTGAAAACAGCCTCCCAGGCTCCAGAGGCCCTCTGGAGACCAGAAATTGGCCTGTTTCCGGCCTTCCTGAACTTCTGGTAGGCCTGGTTTTCGCCCTCCATGAGCATCCGTGCCCTGCACTAACCTGCATCCAAAACGGGCCACGTGGAGATTCCCTGGGAGGGGTGGGATGGGGTGGGCAGGAGTGGGATTTGAAGGTTCTCTGAACTGCACAGAAACTTAGCTAGAGGTTCTCCCAAACCCCTGCGAACCCCCAGCAGCCCGCCCCTGAATTTAGTCTCATGTACTATGTGGGTCTTTTTCTGAGAAATAAATACAACCAAAAGTGAAACTCACACAAAAGCTTTCATAAGTGAAACAATTATCAACTGTGTGGCTTTCTCATGTTTCTTAATGATAAGCATATTAAGAATTGGGATTGCCGGTAAATATGCTAATTTGCCAATATGCTAAGTATACATGTTCCTTTTGTGGACAGAAGGACAAGAATGAAAGAACAAAACCAGGCACTTGGCATCGTGGTTCAGGTATGAAAATAATGGCTGGTGAAACTTGGACATACAACACAACTTCAGCAGACACACTGAAATCTGCCATTAGAAGACTGAAGGAGCTAAAAGACCAAGAAAAACAATAGTGCTCTTTAATATTGGCAACCGATACCTTCTATTTAGAAGGAAATTCCATTGGTTTCAGTGAGACTTTGCTCCAGAAAAATGGGTTGGGAGCAACTATTTTCAGAGTAAACCACCTCTTGGGAACCTGGACTTAAATTCCATCACAATTAGAGCCAGCAAATTCATATACTATTGATTGAAAGCACATTGTAAATAGGATTTAAATATCATTCCCAAATCCCTGATCCTTAGTGCTTATGTATTGCTAAGACTTTTTGTCCTACATATTTTAAAATATAACTAGTATACACATTCACAAACACATACCCACACCCCTCATATAAGCTGTCCCATTGTTCTCATATAAGTGTGTATGGGTTTGTTTGTATCTATATCCTTACAGACACACACATAGTTCACATACAGAGACAGGCACATAATCTTTTGTAATTGGAAGGACATTTCTTTCAAAACATTTTATCAGAACACACTTTTTATCAGAATGCATTCTTTATGCATTCCACTGCAGTTGTGGCCTTAAAAAGAAAGTGCTGTGAGAATGCAAAAATTCTTTCAAAAACATAATGGTATTTCCTTTAGAATCCAGAGAAATATTAGCACAACTCTGTGCTTGATTAAAGAAAAGAATAAGGCAAATGTTGCATAGATTATTTTAAATTATTTAAATTATTTTAAATTGTAAAAACAGAAACAATAACAGATAAATAACAGAATAACAGAATTGGAAGGGACCTTTGGAGGTCTTCTAGTCCAATCCCCTGCTCAAGCAGGAGACCCTATGCCTGTGATGGCGAACCTATGGCACGGGTGCCACAGGTGGCACACGGAGCCATATCTGTGGGCACACGAGTGTTGCTCTACCTGAGTCCAGCACGCATCTGCGCGCTGGCCAGCTGATTTTTGGGCCTTCTGGGCCAACTGGAATTCGGGAAACGGGCTGTTTCCGGGCCTCCAGAGGGCCTCCGGGGGGTGGGGAAGGCTGTTTTCACCTTCCCCAGGCTCCTAGAAAGGCTATGGAGCCTGGGGAGGGCAAAAAATGGCCCTACTGGGCCCACCGTGCCATTGAGTGCCAAAAGCGGGGGGAGAGCAGGGGGGTCACACATGCATGCGTGGGAGGATGGGGCACATTGAATTATGGGTGTGGGCACGCACACGCACAATCCCACCCCTGCTTTTTGCACACAATGGCAAAAAGGTTAACCATCACTGCCCTATACCATTCCAGACAAATGACTGTCTAGTCTCTTCTTAAAAACCTCCAGTGATGGAGCACCCACAACTTCTGAAGGAAAGCTTTTCCACTGGTTAATTGTTCTCACAGTTAGGAAATTTCTCCTTAGTTCTATTTCTCCTTCTCTCCTTGATTATTTTCCATCCGTTGTTTCTTGTCTTGGCTTCCGGTGCTGTGGAAAATAGGTTGACCTCCTCTTCTTTGTGGCAGCCCCTCAAATACTGCCATCGTGTCTCCCCTAGTCCTTCCGTTCACTAGACTAAACAAACCCAATTCCTGCAACCGTTCTTCATATGTTTTAGCCTCCAGCCCCTAATCATCTTTGTTGCTCTTTTCTGCACTCTTTCCAGAGTCTCAACATCTTTTTTTAAATAATACGGCGATCAAAACCTGAAGCGGTGTTCTAAATGTGGCCTTACTTAGGCTTTACAAAGTGGTACTAATACTTCATGTGATCTTTATTTTATCTCTCTGTTAATGCAGCCTAGGGTTGCATTGGCTTTTCTGGCCGCTGCCGCACACTGCTGGCTCATATTTAAGCGATTGTCCATTAGGACTCCAAGATCCCTTTTGAGCCAGGTTTAACCTAGTCTTTACCTGTACATTTGGTTTTTCTTGCCTAAGTGTAAAAACTTACTTTTCTGTACATTGAGTTTCATTTTGTTAGATAGGGCCCAGTGTTATACATCCATCTGGATCTCGAGTCTATCTTTTGGGAATAGAAACAGTCATTCTTGTTTTATTATTCCTGCTGTGTATTTCTTCTCATTGGAATTTGCATTAAAATGGGACTAAAATTTGTCAGACTGGACAATAGCCATCCCTGCAGGTATTGTAGTCCAAAAACCACATTGGCCAAATAATGCCAATAAAAAGACTGAAAGACAGTACAATGGCATAAGGCAGATGTGGCAAGTGGCATTTGTTCCAATTCCAAGCCCCCTTTTTTTGGGGGGGGGGGATTTGTCTCTGTCCGAGAGTTTTGAGGATCATTATGATGAAAGTTGATGGATGATGGATAGAACCAATACAAACTTTAGGGCTGGGAGAAAGGTATATCTGGTAGATTTTCTCTTTTATAAGCATCCTCTTCCCAGACTCTATAACTGGAAAGTCACTTTTATTGTTCACAGTGACCTTATGACATGGCGTCGATTTTGGAGACTGGATTAGTTTGGCTTACAATTTTCTACTGAATCCCAGGAGAGTTATTGATGCTGGTCCCATACATATAACCTGCCTAATTGGGTCAAGATTCAGCATGTCATGTGAGCATGTCAGGGAAATAATTCAGAGGGGGAATTTTAGCTCCAAGTATTTTACTGTTACTTTGGAGAAAACCTGCGGGAAACCAGTTCTCTTCAGCCAATTAACTTCTTCATTTTGTGTTAACTAGTTACAAGACAGTCAACTATCCCTTCTGTCATTCATTATCAAGATAAAGGTCAGGAGAGGCCATAAAAACAGAGCTTATTTGCCTCATTATCACATTAACTTTTTTTTCTTTTAAAAATTCCAAAAGTACTATAGATATCACACAAACTCACACCCATCCGTGCCCATGTTGATGTATGCTTCACATTTATACGTATCATTTGGCATTTATAAAGACCATTTGAGAAAAAGAGGAAAGTATTAAAATTGTTGTCTCTTTCCTGATGTGTGAATGATGGAGCAGCAATGGAAAATGAGCTGTACAACCATTCATTTCATTCTATTCATTATATGAATATGGCTCAGAGATTAATACAACTGCCTAACATGCAGGCAGCCCAAGTTTGAATCCAAGTAAGGGTATGGCTATCTGATGAGAGCTAAATAGCTTGAAGTAGATCTATACTAGTCTTCCTTTATTTCTTTATCAGCGAAATATAAATTACACACACACACACATACACACACACACATATATATGTATATATGTAAATTATATATATATAAATTATATATATATATAATATATTTATATATAAATTATATATATATAATTTATATATAATTTATATAAATATATATATTATATAAATATAGTTATATATAAATTATATATATATTATATAAATATAGTTATATATAAATATATATACACACACACATATATACACATATATACACATATATACATACACACACACATATAAATTCAAAAGTGCTCCTTTTAAAACAGTTTCATATTTAATAGCAAACATTATTTTAAGAGCTGATTCATATGAATATCATCTTTGCATTAAATGTTCTGTTGTACAGCAATAAATAAATAAATAAATAAACAAACTTCATTCTTATTATGTAAAAAAAAAGCCTCCAGGATTACATTTCTCAAATTTGAATATTCAGGGACAGATACCCATTATTCAAAAAAATAAAAATAAAAAATGGAAATGCTGAATTCTAGGGTTGATCATTGCTTCTAATCTCCAGGGTCTTCAAATGATGCTATCTCTTAGATAGATCTAGAGAGAATCTATATAACTATGCTTTCCTTTATTGTATTAACCTACATCTGTGTTGAGAGGAAAAATGATTTTAAAAAAGATCACTCTGAACTTTTTTTGCATTTCTGAGCACTGGATGCCATGTCAAGCCTATTTTAAAGGAGCACCTCTCCAAGTGATATAGACTGAAAACCTGAACCACATTAAAAGAGGCAAGTGTAATTGAAAGGATAAAAAGCTAAGTAGGTTTCTTTAACAGCATCAGCATTGTTTCATACTTGAAAATGATGAAACATCTGGTCCAGGTTAAGGAAAAAGTGGAGAAGAGAGAAAATCGTTAATAGATATAATCTATACAATAGTCAGTTTAACCAAAGTGGGCTCCATATGCAGAGCTTACAACTCCACAAACTCTTGACTTTGTGCCTTTGGGTTGCTGTTGTGGAAAATTAAATGTGATTTTCAAGAGTTCAGATTTTGAGCTACTAAATAGCTGTGCAATGCTGAGAAAATGAGGGGCTGAGTTTTGAAAATATATCCTCTATTATTCTCTGACCTCGTTTGCCTGCAGATGTTTCATTAGTGAACTAGATCACATCATCAGTGCTACTGAGTGTGGGTTTACTCTTGGTTTATGGGCAGTAGCTTGCCCTACTACTTTTGGTGGGGTTGGGGTTTCTCCTTGGCAGTTCTTTGATTAGGATATTGCTTTCTGCTTGATTATTTGCCTGGTGTTAATGAGTGGTTATCTGGATGTAGGCTGCTGTAGAAGACGTTTTCTGGTCTTTTTGTTTCTTTTTTTATTGTCTATTTTGAATGTTGTGTAAATTATTTTTATGTATCTGTTGATGGCTAATTTGTCTGAATGCCAAGCTTCCAGGAATTTCCTAGCATTCTTGGATTTTTAGCTTAGTCTGTGATGTTCACAGTTTCCAGCTGAAACTATGGCTGAATCTGTCTATAGATTGTAAAAGTAAAGAGTTTTCATTGCATGTTCTGATTGTTGGTTGCTGTTCATGGACTTGCTCTGCTGGTTTTCTGCCTGTCTCTCCTACATAGTGGCTGTTGCAATTCTTACACAATATGTTATAGATAACTTCTGGGTTTCTTTTTTTTCCTTGTTGAGCTTCTGGGCTTTACTTAAGATGGTTTATTTAATTTACTTAAGATGTTTTGGAAACCTTTAGTTTCTCTGCAACCGGTTCACTACCAGTTCGCAACGGGAGCGCGTGCACAAATGTGCAGAAGCTTCTTCGCATGCATAAATAGTTCATGATGACATCTGGGTAGGTGGGTGGAGCCTCACACCGCCGTTACTACTAACAGGACTGAACCGGGAGCAACCCACCATTGCTTTAGTTGTTTTGTGTGCTGTGGAAATGCATGTGATTGTTATAGTCTGTTGGTTCTTTCTGAAATGTTTTTGATGTATGGTTGTGCTATCTTTTCATAGGTTCTGTTGGCTGTGCTGTAATGGGTTGAGTGTTAGGCACCTTTTAAAGTTGTGTGGGTATTTATGGGGTTTTTTTTGGGGGGGGGCAGATGTTTTGTACCAATGGTGGGTTGCCCCTGGTTCGTACCGGTTCTGTAGAACCGGTAGTAAAACCCGTGGGAGGCTCCACCCACCGACCCCAAAGTCATCAGAATGTGCATGAGCAGAAGACTGTGCACGCACACGAGTGAAGCAAACGTATGTGTGCAGCCCCGTTGCGAACTGGTAGTAAAGGTAAGTGGAACCCATCCCTGTTGTGTACGCTGTCTGATTCCTTTTTATGTTATCCTGGGATGCAGCTATGTATTTGTACATGTGTCAGTGGTGGGATTCAAAATTTTTTACTACCGGTTCTGTGGGCGGGGGTTGGTGGGTCTGGCAGGAGGAGGATACTGTAAAATCTCCATTCCAATCCCAATCCCACAGAGAGGGCCTCCTCGGGGTGCTGTCAGCCAAACAATGTAGGCCCAGGGGAGGGCCTTCTCTGTGGGGGCTCCTACCCTCTGGAATCAGCTGCCCCCAGAGATAAAAAGAATCCAAGACCTTCGTGCCTTCCGCCGTGCCCTTAAAACTTTCTTCTTCCAGCAAGCCGGGCTGGCTTAATCAAATCCTTTTAAATAATTTTAATTGGTTTGTCTTTTTAAATTTGGGGCCAAACTGAGATATTTCTTTTAATTGTTTTTAATGTTTGTATTGTATATTTTTATTCGGCTGTACACCGCCCTGAGTCCCCAGGGAGAAGGGCGGTATATAAATTCTAAATGAATGAATGAATGAATGAATGAATGAATGAATGAATGAATGAATGAAT
>WNWU01020999.1:0-33923 GCA_012654045.1 Ptyas mucosa | reverse complement strand
ATAGCATAGCATAGCATAGCATAGCATAGCATAGCATAGCATAGCATAGCATAGCATAGCATAGCATAGAAGAGTCGGAAGGAACCTTGGAGGTCTTCTAGTCCAACCCCGTGCTCAGGCAGGAAACCCTATACTCTTTCAGACAAATGGTTGTCCAATCTCTTCTTAAAAACTTCTACTGTTGGAGAATTCAGAACTCCTGGAGGCAAGTTGTTCCACTGAATAATTGTTCTAACTGTCAGAAAATTTCTTCTTAGTTCTAGGACGTTTCATCACCCAACCAAGTAACATGATCAATGCACTGATGATGTTGCCTAGTCAGATAATGAAACATTTGCAAGCAAACAGCCAACAGAGCACCAAGGACACCTCCACAGTTCAACCCAGAGCTGTGGATATTCTATTTGGTGAAAAAATACCAAGTTACAGAACTGAATCATTTTAAGTCCCTTCTCTTCCTTTTTTGGATTGATTAGACTACTAAAAACATGATTTCAGAATAGCTTTGCAGAGTTCTCTTTAATGGATTAATGCAGGGATTCTTAAACATCACAGTACTGTTACCGACTAAAACTTTATGTACTTTTTATACATACAGTATATGGGCAGGAAATAAATATACCAGTTACTTTCAATAATTACATTGTAATCTATGTCACCTGTATATATATATATATATATATATATATATATATATATATATATATATGTCCTGATTATTATATAAGTAAAGATCAATCTAGCATTTTAAATTCAAAGGACCTCTCATGGATTATGAATGCTGACATGCTTGTGAAGAAGGCACAGAAGAGGCTGTACTTCCTGAGAATGCTCAGGAAGATAAATCTATCTCAGCATCTACGTCTGTCCTCCTTTTGCAGCACCATTGAGAGTGTCCTGACATACAGCATTCTTGCATGGTATGGGAGCAGCTCTGTAGCGGACAAAAAAGCTCTACAGAGAATCATTAAAACTGCCCAGAATATCATCGGACTCCAGCTACCAGCTCTGGATGACATTTTTGAATCTCGCTGTCTGAGAAAGTTGCATAACATTCTCAGAGACTCTTCCCATCCTGCTTACAATCTTCTTGGACTGTTGCCTTCTAGAAGAAGATACAGAACAATTAAAACTCGGACCACACGTTTTCTGAATAGTTTTTATCCCAGAGCTATAATTGCACTCAACCATGAACTAAAGGACCAGCATCAGTGAGCTGTTGGACAGTATTACTTGGTCTATTGTTTGGATGTTTGGTTGATTTAGGGGTGGGGAATTGTGGTGGGTGGGAGTATATTTGGGGATTGTTATGTGTGTTGGACCTGGTCTTTGGGTGTTAAGTGAATTTTGTTGTATAGGTATACTGTGTATACACATACAATGACAATAAAGTTGTTGTTGTTGTTGTTGTTGTTGTTGTTATTATTATTATTATTATTATTATTATTATTATTATTATATTCCTTGTGTGCCCACTTGGCCAATAAAGAATTCTATTCTATTCTATTCTATTCTATTCTATTCTATTCTGTTCTGTTCTGTTCTGTTCTGTTCTGTTCTGTTCTATTCTATATGCCATTAAATATTTTTATTTAGAGATTCTATAGGTTTTTATATTGTTTTATATTTTATATTATATTTTATATTTACATTGTGCAGGATTTTCTCATTTAATGGAATAAAACTGGGATAAGGGAATTATATAAGCATTTTTCAAAATTCTCACATGTGGTTATTTAATGATTAATGAACTTGAAGGAGATTAAAAGAAGCAGTCAACCTTTAACAAATCTCAGATAAGATTATTTAAAGTTTACAAGATTTATATAGATACAATATGCAAAGTTTCCAGAATGACATAACAAAATATAAGATCTTCCAAAATGTAAAACAGTTTGGATGTCTCACTGTTTAAGCCCCATTTGGGGAACATGTTGGCCAACATTGTGCGTACCGGCAGTTAGAATTATTATTTTATCCTAAAATAGTATCTTAGGTTTCGGAATGCACAACTTGTACAGAAGTAGCTCAGCAACTGAAAAGGGAGTTATTGCCAGAGGAATTTAAGAAAGAATATGTAACAATATTCCCTTTATGCCAGGGTCAACCACTACAAGAACATGAGAAAGGAACAAAGAGAAAATATTATTATTATTTTTTTAACCGAAGGTGCCCTAGGAAGCCAAAGATGAATGGATGGAAGGCTATTGTGTATGTAGCATGTTTGTCTTGTCTGAAAATAGCTTGGGATATATCAGCAGCAAACACAAGCTTGTAGAGAAGATTGGAATGTTGAGTGACTACACCTTGGTTAATGAGAAAGGAGAAAGATTCACTAGTTCAAAGAAAGCTTCAGATGAAACAGATTGACGGTTCTGGTGAAGAGGCCTTGTGTAGGAAAAAATAGGACAGGGAGGATGACGTTCTGCTTTTTAAGATAGAAAAGAGAAAAGTCTCCATAATAATTTTTTTAAAATTTATTTTAATGCAAACATTTCATCTTTTATTAAACAGTGTGTCATCTGAGTACAATATTTTGTGCAATAACAATTAAGATTTACAGGCATATTTAACATTTTGTCTATTCTTAACTTAATACTAATACCTTACATACCTACTATTGTAACAATCCTCTTCTTAGCTTATTTAACTTTATTAAAACATTTTCCACATTTCACTTCTCTGCTTTTCTTTCTAATTTTCATATTTGTTCTCTGACAATTGATAGAATAACTCCCATATACTGTAATAGTCAGAATCTTCCTTTTCTTTAATTGCAAGTGTTAATCTATTCATTTCTGCACATTCTAATATTTTCTTAATAACATTCTCATTCATAGGGATCTCTTCACTTTTCCAATTTTGTGCAAATACAATTCTAGCTGCAGTTATTACATGAATAATCAGATATACATTTTCTTTACTATAAGTTTCTGGTAAAATCCCCAACAAGAATACTTCAGGTTTGAAGTCAATATGTTGTTGTATCAGTTTCTCCAACCATGTACAAATTTTTGTCCAGTATTTCTTAGCTTCTACACATGTCCACCACCTCGGTAGCTGATGACATTGCCAACATTTAGCTGATTTATCTTTAAACATTTTTGCCAATCTTTCCGGTGGAAGATGCCATGTGTAAAACATCTTATACAAGTTCTGTTGTTGCTGAACTATATGGTTTTTATAGGGAATTGACAGAACTGGATAAGATACTAACAGGAACAGAAGAGAGAGTGATAAAAATAATTGTATAGTTACTTATTGTGTATTAAATTAGAAGAAGAACAAGTAAAGGAAACAATGATAGCATGGTCAAAAAACTTTGGTTATATGATAGAGTTAGATAAATTATGGGCAACTATGGGATAGAAACTATAAATTAACAATGCCAACTGCATACAGAAAAGAGAAAAATCAAGGTAGTTGGTCACTCATTACTATGAGGCATTTAAATCGGTATGTATCAACGTTACTCATTTGTTCATGTAGTGAGTTATCTAGCAGAAGAAAGGATCAAGAACGTGACAAAACCATTCTGAAGACTAATAAACTCCAACAATTCTGACAATCCTTCCTTTCTGCTAGTACCTGTGGGGACAAATGATACTGCAAAGAAGAGCTTCAACTCTATCATTAGCGATTCTAACTCCATGCTCTGCTGATTAGCAAGCTAGTTTAGTGTGGGCTGAAAGACATAACAATTAAGTGGATATTTATCTGGTTCAGAAATCATACTTACCAATGGTTCCCTATTAAACTGGACACCACTATTGAGTGAGATGCCATGGAGGTCACCTGGACCAGTTTTCAGTCAAAAGATTGTGTACACAATATCTACAAGGTGGCCCAAATACTAAGGGAAGCCTTAAAAGAACAGTGGAGCAAAGGTTCGCAAGAAGGAATCTAGACAACAAAGCAAATTGTGTGAATTTTCTAGCCCTTGACCCCCATAGATAAATTTAATGCTGAAATTAAGGTAGAATCTTTCAGCGGTGGGCTTCCAGTATTCTTTTGTTATATAAATATTTTTTTATTGTTTTGTATCACATATTCCATTTCTATGTTGAACAGTGTGTTTTCTAGATGTCCAAAGTGTTAACATATAAACATCTTCTTGCTCGCACACCTTCCACACATGCGCCCAGGCTCCAAAATGTGCCTAAATAGGATGTCATAGAGCCGGGGTGGGTGGGTGGGAGAGCAGGCCCACCCACGATCTCTGCTACCAGTTCACACGAACTGGTACAAACCAGCTGAATATACCACCTCTGGAATCTTCCCTTACTGGCCCCAGATTAGTAATTTGCCACTTGGCTAGTTTATTTTCTAGATGATGAACTCTTTCATATGTAGTAGAGGCTTTTTTTGAAATAGTTTGTAAAATTTTAATGTTTAACTTGGCACAAGGAAAGGTAAAAGACTTGTGCACTGGTTCAACATCTCTCCTCCATACCACCTCTGCTGGGCAGTTTGAGAAACATCTTTGCAGCAGTGGTGGGTTCCTCCCGGTTCGGCCCGGTTCGGCCAAGCCAGTAGTGGGGACGATATGATGTCACCGAACCGATTCTCTTTGTTTGGGAGCTGGGCCCTCCTGCCCCCCCGCCCCCCATGTTATTCTTACCTTTTATTTGGCCCCACCCCCAATCTATTGCTGCCTCCCAAGTCTCAGCTGATCGGCTAGAAGGAAAAAAACTGTTTAAACTCTACAGCTGATCAGTGTTAAAAGGCAGTGTGGTGGTACACCAGTGCCTTCAAAAACAAATGGGTAGACTGTTGCCTCCAAAAACAAATGAGTAGACCGGTGCCTCCAAAAACAAATGAATAGACCAGTACAGCTCTTCAAGCAGTTAAAAGCCTGGTAGACCAGTACCTCTGCTAAATCCTAAAGAATTGTCACATGACCATCAAGCCATGCCCACAAAATAAGCCACACCCACAGAACCGGTAGTACAAAATTTTAGAACCCACCCCTGCTTTGCAGTCTTTTCATCATGCTGTCTATCTCTGTCCCAAAAATGTACAAAAGAAATATTTCACACATTTATTGTGGTGGAAACCTTGAAACTTTGCAGAGCTCAGGTTAATGTTCTTTGAAAGATCCCATCCCCTCATGAAGCAACTCCAGACCTTTTGACATGGTCAAGTATTTTATCTGATGGAAGCTTGAATCAGATCTTTTGGCTTCTAAACCTTGAATCTCAAATTCAGATAACATCTTCTCACTTTCCCATCTCAAATACAAACTGAGTCTTGAATGATTGGTGTGTCCCTATGAAATACTATGCAATTAACTCCTCATGACTGTTTTACTGACATCTTTGGACTATAAACAGAAGTGCAGCCAAGCTTGGCTCAATTATGAAACAGATTGAAGTGGCTGGCAAGACATGTTTTGGTGACAAACAACAGCATGAAATGGTTAGCTACTTGCTTTGCCATTTATGTATTTTTTTTTTTTTGTATCTGAAGTGGTTCCACAATAACATAACTGACTTGCTGTATTTGGGCAACTTAATGATGTTATTTGCATTTAATTCTCAGACAGTAGAAATAATGAGAATGGCACTACTCACAGTTTTGAATAATGATCTGAAGGATGTTCCTTGCAATCCATTTGCCCTCTGCTTTCTAACACATGGCAATAGATTTTAGAAGCCTTCATCTAAAATCTGGACTCTGACATAGTAGATTCAGGGGAAAGGATGGAGGCAGGTCTTGAGAATACCACCTGGAAAGAGTTTGATTCTGTGACTCCCAAATATGTGGACAGGATACTGGGGAGGCTGAATGCTACCACATGTTTATTGGACCCGTGTCCCTCCTGGTTGGTGCTGGCCTCTCGGGAGGTTACACGAGGCTGGCTCCAGGGGATTATAAATGCTTCTCTGAGTGAGGGTGTCTTTCTTGCCGCCTTGAAAGAGGCAGTGGTGAGACCTCTCCTCAAGAAGCCTTCCCTGGACCCGGCAATATTGGCTAATTACCGTCCAGTCTCCAACCTTTGCTTCGTTGCGAAGGTTGTTGAGAGTGTGGTAGCACAACAGCTTCCTCAGTACCTGGATGAATCATCTTATCTGGATCCATTCCAGTCGGGCTTCAGGCCTGGACACAGCACAGAAACGGCATTGGTTGCATTGGTTGATGATCTCTGGAGGGCTCGGGACAAGGGTTGTTCCTCTGCCCTGGTCCTATTAGATCTCTCAGCGGCTTTTGATACCATCGACCATGCTGCACCGGCTGGAAGAGTTGGGAGTGAGGGGCACTGTGTTGCGATGGTTCTCCTCCTTTCTCTCTGACCGGTGGCAGTCTGTGTTGGCAGGGGGGCAGAGATCGACCCTGAGGCCCCTTATATGTGGGGTACCACAGGGATCAGTTCTCTCGCCCCTTCTGTTCAACATTTATGTGAAGCCACTGGGTGAGATCATCCGTGGTTTCGGGGTGAAGTACCACCAGTACGCTGATGACACCCAGCTGTACATCTCCACCCCAGACCACCCCAATGATGCCCTTGAAGTGATGTCCCGGTGCCTGGAGGCTGTACGGATCTGGATGGGGAGGAACAGACTCAGGCTCAACCCATCCAAGACCGAGTGGCTGTGGTTTCTGACATCCCGATATAGTCAGTTGGTGCCAACGCTGACTATTGGGGGCGAGTCATTGGCCCCCACAGAGAGGGCTCGAAACTTAGGCGTCCTTCTGGACTCACAGCTATCTTTAGAAGAACACCTGATGGCTGTGGCCAGAAGGGCTTTTTATCAGGTTCGCCTGATACGCCAGTTACGCCCCTTTCTAAATCAGGACTCATTAAACACGGTCACTCATGCCCTCGTCACTTCCCGCCTGGACTACTGCAATGCTCTCTACATGGGGCTCCCCTTGAAGAGCACCCGGAGGCTCCAGTTGGTCCAGAATGCAGCCGCGCGGGTAGTTATGGGAGCGATGTGGCGCTCCCATGTGACACCCCTCCTGCGCGAGCTGCACTGGCTTCCTGTGTTCTTCTGGGTGCACTTCAAGGTTTTGGTTACCACCTTTAGAACGCTCCATGGCTTAGGACCGGGCTATCTTCGAGACCGCCTTCTGCCACCAGTACCCTCTCACCGACCAGTACGCTCCCATAGAGAGGGGCTTCTCAGGGTGCCGTCGGTCAAACAGTGTCGACTGACGGCCCCCAGGGGGAGAGCCTTCTCTGTGGGGGCACCCACCATGTGGAACAAGCTCCCCCCGGAGATACGGACAATCCTAGATCTCCGCGCTTTCCGCCGTGCCCTCAAGACGTTTCTATTCCAGCAGGCTGGCCTGGACTAACCTCTTCTAAAATTGCTCTTATATTTTTAAATCTTAATCTCATAAATTTAGAGTTTTAATTTTAGGTTTAAGACCAAATTATTTAATTGTATTTTAATCAATTCTTTAAAATATTTGTATTATATATATTTTATCATTTGTCTGTACACCGCCCTGAGTCCCCCGGGAGTAGAGCGGTATATAAATATAATATAATAAATAAATAATCTAAGAAATATTGGGATTGAGAGCCACAGTGGCGCAGCGGTTAGAGTGCAGTACTGCAGGCTACTTCTGCTGACTGCCGGCTGCCTGCAATTTGGCAGTTCAAATTTCACCAGGCTCAAGGTTGACTCAGCTTTCCATTCTTCTGAGGTGGGTAAAATGAGGATCCAGATTGTTGAGGGCAATATGCTGACTGTGTAAACTGCTTAGAGAGGGCTGTAAAGCACTGTGAAGTGGTATATAAGTCTAAGTGCTATTGCTATTTCTATTCCACAATGAGATTTCCCATTTGAAAAGGTTGTGTAACTTTAGTCCACATGTATGGTCTTCTTAAGCAGACTTCACTTGAAACTTACAATCACCATTAATATTTACATCACAATCAAGTGTTGAAATTTTGAAGTACCTTGATTTCATTGTTGTTTTAAAGAGAAAGAAGAAGATTCCACTTGGGATCAAAAAAACCTCCCTCATGACATAGTGGTTGATGGAAAAGATTTATTCTGAAAATAATTAAGCAGTGAAGCTTGGAGGATAAAACAAAACAAAACTGCAAATTCCTGTACATTGCCAGAAATACATTAGCATTTGACTATCTGTTTTCCCAAGAGGAAACACTACAGCCTTTGATCTGTGAAGCATTTCACTGGAGGGTACAGCTAACTGAGCATCAGATATTTAATAAAGATTTTTCACAAATCCGTTCTGAGTTATTAATAATAGCTCTATGAAATATTAATGATAGTAGAACATTTGGTTCCAACATCAGACATTTCCCTGGCTATGCCTTGACCAATAATTGCTGGGAAAGAAGCAATTCACATGAGTTGAATAAGTAGGTTCTTTGCATCACGTTTTTACAGGACATTTTTAGCGTAGCTTTTTAAAAAAACAGGAAACCTTAATTGATCACTTAACCGTATTTAGCATGGAATACATTTCAAGCTATTTTTTTCCCACGCATTTAAAAGTGTAGGAGTAAAAACAGGTGGCAAGGTTTCTTTTCCCTTCTGAAAGGCATTCTTTTTAAGAAGTATTTATAGCTGGTAGCAAGGTTATCTTCATCTAAATTCAAAGCCAACCAGTCTGTGAATGGATAAAAGAAAACTATAAAGTATTTCAAATGAGTGAAGCCATGCTAACTTTTTAAATTTATTTTTTCTTTTTCATATCAATCAGAATCTCCCATGAATTTTATACAACAAATATAATAAGCAAAAGCAGGTTATTTAGTTATGTAAACCTTTATATATAATGTTAATAAAATAAAAAGGGAGGTAAAAAGATAAGATTAAAGTTTAAAAAAGGGTCTCTGCCTACTTTTAGAATCTACTTTTAGCATGCCACGCAGGTAGCTTAGGTAGCTAAGAAAAGTTGCTCATTCTAGCTATGGAGTGCCTCGTTCACACGTTCTTTTTTTTCCTACCAATTAACAGAAAGGATATTTATAAAAAAGCTGGACTTCAACAAAAATCCAATACTTATATAAGACCTGGTGGTGCAGTGTTTAGAATGGAGTACTGCAGGCTAATTCTGCCCACAGCCTGGAGTTTAATCCTGACAGGACTTCAGGACTTGAGGTTGACAGAGTCTTCCATCCTTCCGAAGTTGGTAATATAAGGACCCATATTGTTGGGGGCAATATGCTGACTCTGTAAACCATTTAGAGCACAAGTGTCAAATTTGTGGTATCATGTGATGTTTTCCCCCTTCAAGGCACTGGGGTGAGCGTGGCCTTTGTGGGACACATTCACCCTGTGGACTGCCAGTTTGACACACCTGATTTATAGAGTCCTGTAAAGCACTACGGAGTGATGTATAAGTCTAGGTTCTGTGTCTTCATCTCTGCATTTCTGCAGGAACACAGCTCCATTTATAATGGAATAGAATAGTATTCTTCATTGGCCAAGTGTGATTAGACATACAAGGAATTTGTCTTTGGTGCATATGCTCTCAGTGTACCTAAAAAGACAAGTTACATTCATCAAGAATCATAAGGTACAACACTTAATGATAGTCATAGGGTAAAATAATCAATCAAATCATACTAGGAAACAATCAATATAAATTGTAAGGATACAAGCAACAAAGTTACAGTCATGCAGTCATAAGTGGGAGGAGATGGGTGATAGGAATGATGAGAAGACTAATAGTAATAGTAATGCAGCCTTAGTGAATAGTTTGACAGTGTTGAGGGAATTATTTGTTTAGCAGAGTGATGGCATTCGGGGAAAAACTGTTCTTGTGCCTAGTTGTTTTGGTGTCCAGTGCTCTATAGTGTCGTTTTGAGGGTAGGAGTTGAAACAATTTATGTCCAGGATGCAAGGAGTCTGTAAATATTTTCACAGCCTCTTTTTGACTTGTGCAGTATACAGATCCTCAATGGAAGGCAGGTTGGTAGTAATTGTTTTTTCTGCAGTTTAATGCCACCAGATAGAATCTAATTTGCATGCCTTTAGGAGATCTCTTGTTCTCATTCATTTAAGAGTGGAATCACTCCTTAAATGAGGCAAAGCTCAGAAGATCAACCATAACCCTCTTCCCAAGATATGAGAACCAAATGATGTTAAGAAATTCTTGAGCTTGCAACTCTTAATCTTGGTTGGTGTTGTAGAATTTTAAAATAGAGAGCTCTTGGAAAAATGCAGAGCAATGCAAAAGAAGTACACTTCAAAGTTTAGGAGCTTTTGAGGTCCTCTTTTTTCTGGACTTCAGGGCTAGTCTTTACATTTTCACTGACAGGAGCAAAGGTTGGAAGTCATACAGTCTACCATCAGAGGTAATTATCAAATACCTGCTGACACCTGCAGGCTTCCCCAGTTGGGCAGAAGCCAAGGAACTGCAGTTAATTACTATGGCAATTTATCCTCCTTATTATGTCCATAACCAAGTAAATAATTAAAAGCTCTTCCTGTAACAAAAACAGAGGGGGTGTTTTCTTCTCAGGAAGAAATGACACAGCTCTTGCTTTCTTTGAATTTTTATTTGATTTGATTTCTATAGCACTCATCTCAAGTGACTCTAGGCTGCATGCATACATCATAAGACAAAAACAATTAAAACAGTACAAAATGAATATCTATGGTACCAAGTAAAGCTATTGCTGTGGATGTTAATACAACGAGGGAATGGAGCCCTTTACACACTTCAGGCCGGGCACACAACCAAGTTTTCACAGCCTTATAAAAGCCCAACAGGGATTATCCTGATATCTCTGCTGTCCCACTCACAGATGCATCCCGTAATGGTGGTTTAGTGGGTTTATTAGTATTCCCTAGTAATTTCCTTCACCAAAACCCCAAAACTGTCTCAATTAAGTTCAGCCAAAAGCAGACCAATGCTAGTCCATAGAGCAGTGGCCAATGAGTCCATAAATTTCCCAAACAAGATAAACTCACAGGGCAAAGTTTGTTTATTTATTTAGCATATGGCACGAGTTAGCCAGGGATCACCGAAGCAGCTGGCTGCCTCTGTGAAAGGAATTTTTTTTGGACAGTGTTATCTTACCTGTGGGATACCTGAATGCCAGTAGGCAATCTGCGGAGACTCCTTTCCTGTCTCTACATGGTTTATTCACTCACCGGAATTGAACCGCTGAGCTGCCAACCTCAGTGGAGCGCAAGCTCAGCGTCTCACCATATGTGCCACCGTGGCCCCATAAAGGCAAAGTTAAATCCACAACACAAGAGTAGGTTCACAAGGCATGATCTAAGTCAAGGCATGAATCCAAAGCAAGGCAGGAATCACAACTACCAGGAAAACCACAGCTAGAAAATGAACATGTTATTCCCAGCATGGCCCCCATCTGTCTGCTGTGCTAAATAGCCAGCTTGTGGTGTATCCCATCAAGAAGGGCAAGGCTGCCTCCTCATGAGCAATAAAGCTGACCTTCACTGTTCCTATCTTTTCTCTGACCTATGTGTTCTCTGATCAGATGCAGAAGGCAGTTCATCATCACTGTCTTGCTGCAGCTGCATGATTTCCCCACCTGAAGCCTCAGGGCTGTGTTTCAGCCAAATCCCTCTCAGACAGTTGCTCAGAACCATTAACCAACTGCCTTCTAGACATGCCTGGAACTGGTTTATTGTCCTCTGAACTGACATCTGGAGAGGTATCTGAGGAAGTATCTGGGAGAATCATCACAATATTTGAATGGAGAATATTCCAGAGGGCATCGGTTATGGAAGAGAAAGCATGTCTCCTGGATCCTGCTAATCAACATTCCTTGGCTGACAGGACCTGTAACACACACACACACACATACACATATATGCAAGATGTGATTAGAGGTTGAAACGCAGAAGTTGGAAATTGAAAGAGGAACAGTGTACAATGTACAATCTAGGATTGTATAATTTCGGAGTAATGAAACAGGAAGAACAACTCACTTATTTTTGCCAGTCCATTTTTTTTTCCATTGCTGATATAGTCTTCAAACAACCAGAATAGCTGATATATATGCACATCAGAGTACACATAAATCAAATTGCCTTTATTATTGATATCAGGTGGAGGCAGAGACTAGTTATAACAGCAAAACTGGGCCAGGATATCCTTACAATCGCTTTGAAGTCATAGACCTCATTGATAGAAAGTCAGAGAAACTATGGAAACAAATCAAAGAGGTTATTAAGGATGAATGTGGAAAGAGATTGCCAAAGACCAAAAAAACTGAAGAAAGCAAATTGAATGTCAAATCAGACAGTAAAAATTCCCAAGAAGAGAAGAGAACCTAAAGACAAGAAAGATTTCAGAAAAGAAATTTGAGAGCTGTTAGAAGAGACAATAAGCAGAGTATTAAAAATCCGCAGGCACTGAAAAAGGAATCAGACACAGAAAAACAGGAAAGCCTTCCAAAAGATTTCTGAACTCAGGGGTTTCAACCTTGTTATGCTAAAGGATAGAGAGAAGCTGATTTAAAAATCAAGCAAAGGTGGATACTGAAATTCTGTTCAGAAGAAATATCAACCAGGGGTGAAATCCAGCAGGTTCTGACAGGTTCTGGAGAACCAGGAGTGAAAATTTTGAGTAGTTCAGAGAACCAGTAAATACCACCTCTGACTGGCCCCAGAGTGGGGTGGGAATGGAAATTTTGCAATATCCTTCCCCTGCCACACTCATCAAGCCACGCCCACAAAACCGGTAGTAAAAAAAAATGGATTTCACCACTGATATCAATCTCCCTTATAACTTAGAATACATTCCTTATTTACAAGAAACTCTGATACTGTAGCTGAAATTGATCATTACCAAGTCAGAAGGTTTTGGAAATTCATGAATATCTACAGAAATATGTAAAAAAAAAAAGAGATAATTAGTCAATGGTCTAATTCAATTATGTCAGTAAATCTGGGGAATGAAACTGCAACCAATTGATTGGAAAAGGCCAGTCTTTATATCGATATCAAGAAAGGAGTCTGTTAAAGGAGTATGAAAACTATTGCACAGTGTTCTTAATTTTATGCTAACAAATTTGCTAACAGAATATAGTAATATGCTAACAAATAATGCTTATGTTCATCCAATGTAGGCTAGAGATTTATGTGGAATGGAAGATGCCAGATGTTTAAAAGTTTCTGCTTACTTCTGTTGTACTCCTCACAGCTGTATGTTGTGCAGGTGTGTACAGTTTAAGACTCTAGGGCAGGGGTCAGCAACCTTAAACACTCAAAGAGCCACAAAGGTCCTAACCAGAAGCTCCCATTCAATTCTGGAGCTGACCAGGAGTCCGGTTCCCCCACCACAGAGTCTCCTCCTAGCGCGGCATCCTTTTCCCTCTACCTGTCCTAGCCAAAAGCCCTATCAATTGTGGAGCCGACCAACAACAAGGAGCCGCAGCAGAGGGATGAAAGAGCCACATGCGGCTCCAGAGCCATGGGTTGCTGACTTCTGCTCCAGGGCCACACAGTATCACCAAAATATTAACAGAGGCTTCTATAATTTACCACCTATTAATTTTTTTATATGAAAAAAGAAGTCAAAAGGAATAAACATATTAACACCATGTAATTTATTTAATCTTAACCGAATTAAACTTTTAATTACATTTTGAGTCTCTTTGGTTTTTATTTTGATCCTATTAAATTTTTGCCTGCCTTTTTGGAAGCAGGGTTGTTTACATGACATTGAAATGTGAAGAGGCCCAGGGCCTGGAAACAGTCATACAACACTAATTTATTTATGATATTTACTTGTGATGCTCAAAAGCTAAAGAGGACAATAAAAAATCTGACAGTCATTTTAGAATATGCTTAAGCTAGTTAATGAGTTGACTTATCTTCTGGGCTTGTACTATATGCTGAAGCAAAAACTACAGGTGGTTCTCAATTTATGACCATAAATTGATGTTGGTAAGTTGTGATGGTCATAAAGTGGCTGACCAACCTGATTTTATAACTTTTTTTTTGCAGCAATCATTAAGCGAATCATTGCAATCATTAAGTGGATCCATTTCAGCAAAAAGGTGAATTGTGGTTACATGAATGCTGCAAGCATATTTTACAGTCGGTAAATGTGGATCAGTTGCTAAGCACCTAAATACAGTCACATGACCATGGGGGACTGGCCTTTGGCCGAGTACTTTTGCTGACTCATTAGAACTTGAACAATCACTAGGCAACCAGTCAAAAGTCAAGGGCCAACTTTAGCCATGTATAGAGAGTATGTAGAGTATGTAGAATAAAGTAACAGACTTGAAAGGGACCATGGAGGTCTTCTAGTCCAACCCCCTGCTTAGGCAGGAAACTCTATACCATTTCAGACAAATGGTTTGTTTGTTTGTTTGTTTGTTTGTTATATTTGTATACCGCCCTTCTCCCGAAGGACTCGGGGCAGTGAACAGCCAGCAGATAAAATACAAAAAATACAAAATTTAAAATAGTATTAAAATCCAATTAAATTAATTTGGCCCACAGTTAAAACCCCTATATTAAGATCCATAATTTGACAATTTAAATTAAAACAATTTAAAGGAGTAGGTCAGGTCAGCCTGGCTTGATGAAACAGAAACGTCTTTAGGGCACGGTGGAAAGTGCGCAGATCCGGGATCCGCCGTATCTCTGGGGGCAACTCGTTCCAGAGGGTAGGTGCCCCCACAGAGAAGGCTCTCCCCATGGGGGCTGCTAGCCGGCATTGTTTGGCCGATGGTACCCTGAGGAGCCCCTCTCTATGGGAGCGTACTGGTCAGTGGGAGGCTACTGACGGCAGAAGGCGGTCTCGTAAATACCCGGTTGTCCAATCTCTTCTTAAGAACTTCCAGTGTTCAAGCATTCACAACTTCTGGAGGCAAGTTGTTCCCCTGATTAATTTAAGGAAATTTCTCCTTAGTTCTAGGTTGCTTCTCTCCTTGATTAGACCCATTGCTTCTTGTTCTACCCTCAGGTGCTTTTGAGAATAGTTTGGCTCCTTCTTCTTTGTGGCAGCCCCTGAGATATCAGAACACTGCTATCATGTCACTCCTAGTCCTTCTTTTCATTAAACTAGACATACTCAGTTCCTGCAGCCGTTCTTCATATGTTTTAGCCTCTAGTCCCCTAATCATCTTTATTGCTCTTCTGTATACTCTTTCTAGAGTCTCAACATCTGTTTTACATTGTGGTGACCAAAACTGGATGCAGTATTCCAAGTGTGGCCTTACCAGGCATTATAAAGTGGTATTAACACTTCACATGATCTTGATTCTATCCCTCTGTTAATGCAGCCTAGAACTGTGTTGGCTTTTTTGGCAACTGCTGCACACTGCTGGCTCATATTTAAGTGATTGTCCAATTAGGACTCCAAGATCCCTCTCATAGTTACTACTTGAGCGAGGTACCCCCACCCCCATACTGTAACTGTGCCTTTTGCTTTTCTTACCTAAATGTAGTCAGGTTCTCACAACATACTAGGCAACAAAACATGGTCAGAAATAACCCTAAGCTTAGTGTGTTGGGTCTGTTGTGACTCATTCTAGTCAGGCATGTCATGAGAACACAACCTCTGCATACAACAGTTACCCATGTTGAATGTTAGCTGACAGGATTGCTGGATGTGCAGATTTTATTTAATTGTTAACCTGATATTTCTGGTTTTGATCAGAAAATCAAAACACCACACATAATGTTCCCTCCATCCAGGGGTGAAATGCTCCCGGTTCGGACCGGATTGCCCGATCCGATAGTAATGGAAGCGGGTGGTTCAGAGAACCCATAGCAAAAATCCCTGCCTCCCCCCATTGCCCAGCTGAGCCGTGCAATCATCAGAGGCTTTTTTTTTTACTTTTAAAAGCATTTTTTCTACAACTTCTTCCACCGAAAAAATGCTTTTAAAAGTAAAAAAAAAAGCCTCTGATGATTGCGTGGCTCAGCTGGGATCTCGGAGGCTTTTCAAAGCATTTTTTCCTGCAACCTCTTCCAGGGAAGAGGTGGTTTTAAAAATGCTTTGAAAACTCTCTGACAATTAGGCAACACAGCTGGGATCATCAGAGGCTTTTCAAAGCATTTTTGTTAACCACCTCTTCCCCGGAAGAGGTTGCAGGAAAAAATGCTTTAAAAGTCTCTCTGACGATCCCAGCTGAGTTGCCTGATCATCAGAGAGACTTTTTGCATTTGCAGAAAAAATGCTTTGAAAAGTTAAAATAAAAAAAAAAGTTGGCCACACCCACCCAGTCACATTACTCCCCCCCACCAGGCCACCCCCACAGAACCAGTAGTAACAAATTTTACATTTCACCCCTGCCTCCATCCATTTTCCCCACAGCAAAAATCTGGGGAGGAGAACGACTAAAATCACCCCTCTGAGTTTCCACTACTTGAAAATAGATCTGACCCTAGACTTTTTCAGGCACAATCTATTTATCACACTGGATCTGAGATCAAGTGCTTATGTAGCCACTTTCACACAATATGCACAATATTCATGAGCTCTTGTGGCTAGTACAAAAAGAGACTGAGGTGTAGGGGTTTTGCATATGGAAAAATGAGTGCGGTGTGGAGTTGACATTTCATTTGCACTTACTGTCAACACCAATTATTCCTGCTCATCTTGGGAAGGATTTAAAGAAAATGACATCAATGCTTCCAAATCTTTTTTTTTTTTTTGCTTATACCAAAATGATAAATGAAGTGATGGTATTACAGACATATCAAACGGTGATCCCTTCTTGAATTTAAATATCTAATTCATGTAGTACAAAACCTGCCATGTTATTTTCTTAGTTCTAGCTGGGGCTGATCTGATGCCTTGTCTGCCTGTTTCTTCCAAAATTAGACTACAACCTAGAGTTGAATCAAAATGGAGTGTTTAATTTCACAGCCTTCTTCATCATTTAGGCCTGCAGATGACGCATCCGACCCGCAAGCTGCCAGTTTGACACCCCTGGTATAAGGTATCCTGCTTGAGCAGGAGGTTGAACTAGAAGACCTCCAAGGTCCCTTCCAACTCTGTTATTCTGCTGTCCCTTCCATCTTCTGTCATCCTCCATATTGTGTTATAATGGAGGTTATTCAATTTGAGTGGAATTTTTTTTTAAATATTTCAAAGGAGAAAAAAAATCTTAGTGCTATTTTCCGTGCTGATATAGTAGCCAAGTTATGGAAGTTGTCTAGGAAGTGACAGTTGCAAAGATGCTGCTGCGTGGTATGAAAATGCTAGCTGAAACCTGCTGTCTCAACTGTGAGGTGATTTATCATCAACATACATATTATTCTTGGTTTGGTTTATTAACAGCAGCTCAAGTGGTTTTGTTTAGCATTTGTTCTTCTAAATAAGGCTTCCTTTCTTTACTCTTCACAGATCCTCTGGTAGATGACAGTGTTAAAGCTAGTCACAAAACATACTTTCTTTTCTGCTTTTGAAATCCTTTTCTTTATAATTTCAAAGGAGTGGAGGTCTTTCTGTGACAATCCAAAGTGGCTGACACATATCTTATGTCTGATAGCTTGATTCTTCCACTCTTGACGATTTGTGGCGGAAAGCACAAACAGTTTCCTGTGAAAACGTAGCTTAGGGCTAAGGTAGTAGCAGGGTATTGCTTGAGATTGCCGTCATTAAATTATAGGCAAGGCTGCATGAATCATCGCTGTCGTTCTTGTCTAAGTGACAACAAAAATTGGGTTGCCACAATCTCTCCTGAATTTTCCCTCTGAAGAACCAACTTAGGGATGCTATTGGATTGAGCATAATCAGGTGTGGTTTTCCTAGCTTAAGCTGGACAGAGAACACCTGGCTGCAGTGGACTCATCAGCACCTGAGTGTTTTGTGATGGGCTTCCTTTGAAGAGTGTTTGGAGAATGATGCCAATGAAGATAAGGCAGGCAAATCAGTTTTGCAATTGGGCTTCGTAAATAAGTACAAGCTCTGCGTTCCAATGGAAGGGAGACAATTTTGTACTCTCATTTTTTTGTATTTATTTATTAGATTTTTAAAAAAATCTTGCTTTTATTACTTTATAAATAATTCAAAGTGGCAAATACATAATACTCCTTCCTTCTCTTATTTTCCCCACAATAAACAAGGTGAATTGGACACAAAGAGAGAATGACTGGGCAAAATTACACAGCTGGCTTTCATTCCTGCAATGGGACTAGAATCCAGAAACTCCTGCTTTATAGCCTGTTTTTTTAACTGGCTCTATATATCATAGCAACTTCACCATGGTGCTTGTTTGAAGTACAGTGCTTTAATTACAGAGGGTAGGTTGGGCCTCTTGATTTAAGCACTGTTCTAGAAAGCTACAGTAGGAAGGTACAAGAGATCTTATAGATTTCATTAGTACCTTCCCTAATGTCTCTGTATTAAGGACGGCACTGTTGAAATATACTTCCTTTCCAGGGGGTAGAAAGGAGTATTTCTGAAGGTTTTTATGGTGGAGAGTGAAGAAGGGTCCAGGACTGTGGCAATGTCAGAGTGATATCAACAGGAGGCATAGCGCAATTTTTTTTTTAATTTCCCACCCCTCTCATTTGGGGTAATTTGGCTTATTTTTTGTAGTAATAGGTCCATTAAACCAGTTGGTGGCTTAAAGTACATATCATTCAATTCCCAGTGAAAATTGGGGAAATGATTCTGGTAGTATTTATTTGGTGATATATCACTTAATTTTGACCGTGTCATCTTACAAGACTCCTAGGGCCCCAAAAGAAAGGGGAAATATGGCTCACATATGAACAATAGATTGTACTTTTGAGTGAAGAAGATGACCTCTGCAGTGAGGCTTTGACAGTCCTTTAAGGTAGACTGGACAAGGAAACCAAAGATAAATAAGTTCACACTACTAAATGAATCTCCCCACCACCTGCCTTTATCCTAGGGGAAGAGAATTAGGGAAGGTCAAGTCTGAGTTGTTTTCTCAAATTACATTTCTGCTTTGGACTCAGGTTTCTCTTATCTAAACATAGTCTTGGCTGCTGTTCTATCTGCTGTTCCTATTCACACAGCCCATTACAGCTTTAAAGGAACACGGAGAAAAGGTTGAGCCCGTGATCTATAGCAGTGATGGCTAACCTTTTTGCTGTCGCGTGCCAAAATCAGGGGGAGCATGAGTGGTCACACATGCATGTGCCCACACCCATAATTCAATGGCCCCCCGTGCCTGGCCCCCCCCTCCCCCCCGCTTTTGGCACACAACGGCAAAAAGATTACTGGTGGGCCCGGTAGGCCCATTTTTTTTGCCCTCCTCAGGCTCCAGAGGCTTTCTTGGAGCCTGGGGAGGGCAAAAATGGCCTCTCCCCCTCGAGGCCCTCCGGAGGTCGGAAACGGCCCGTTTCCCGACTTCTGGTGGTCCCTGAAGGCCCTAAAATCAGCTGGCCAGCACGCACATGCGCTCTGGAGTTGTGCTAGGGCAACACTCACATGCCCATAGATACAGCTCCATGTGCCATAGGTTCGCCATCATGGACCTATAGATTCAAAGAACTGTAGATCTGAAAGACCAGAAGGATAATCTAATCCCACATTTTGCAACATGCAAGAAACTCCAGCGGTGGGTTTCCAATATTCTTAGCACCGGTTCGCTTTGCTCTCTTGTGCGCCTTCCTTTGCATGCCCCCAGCCTCAAAAACATAGCTAAACAGGACAGCATTACATCAGGGCAGGTGGGCAGGCCGCTACCGGTTCTCCTGAACCAGTACGAACCAACTGAATACACCTTTGAAGAAACCCATTAAACCTTCAATGAGAAATAACTATCCAGATTCTTTTTAAAATCCTTCAATGATGGGGAACCTACAACTTCCACAGATAAACCCTTCCAGGATTATTGTGTGTGTGTGTGTGTGTATGTGTGTGTGTGTTTGTGTAGAAAAAATCTAGGTAATTGTAACTGAGACCTATTATTTATAGTTCTGTGATGGTGAAAAATAGTTCTTAATCATTTCACCTGTAGCCTTCCTTTATATATCTGAACATAACTATTATCTTTTCTCCAGACTGAATATCCCATGTTCCTTCAGCCTATTTTCACAAAGCATGTCCCCCAGGTTCCTCATAAAGTAGACCTATAGAAATCAATGGCCTTGAAATTAATCATAGTTAAATTCTCACAGAGTACAACGGTATTGGTTTAAGCGTGAGCAGATTTGAATCTAATCTTGTACGTTAAAATGGAAGGCTAATTGAAAATAAAGAACATTCCGATATAAATGGAAATGTTTCAAAAAATAATCCTTGATTAGCTTTCCAAACAGCACAAGGGCAATAGGTTGACAGTCAGAACTTAGAACCAGTTGTAATTCTGATTAATAGATTCTCCTGCTGAAATATTAAAGCCACCAACTAATCTTTTCCAGAATATGCACAAGAAGTCAACTTGTTACCCGCCTTATAAAATTTAAATATCTAAACACTCCACAAGTCACATATAAGCTCAACATACATTTATCAATATTTGGCTGGTCCAATGTGCAAGAGAGCAATTCTTCACAACTGCTAAGCACTGCCTATTGCATTATATCACAGTCATTCTGTGCAAAAAAAGTCATCCATTCCATCCATTAGGAATCCAAAAGTCATACAAAAGAGATAAAATAATAGAAGGAGAAGGTTGGGAAACCTTTAACCTGCTTTCAAACATCACAGGAAAAATGTCAGAGCTCAAAGAATTCATTCTGCATCAATTTCAGCATACTTTTTGGGGGGGAAAGAGACTTTCCAAAAAAGAAGCTGCTCTCCCTCATTCTTGTAAATACAAACCTCAGCCAACTTTGTAGTACCAGAAAATTAGATTTTTCATACCAAGACTTTTAAAAAGTTTTCCTGCTTAGAATTGCTAGGCAACTGCCACTCAACTTCATTTATGGCTGCAAGAAAACCAATGATTGCTACTGGAATACAGAATTACCTTGTTTTAGGGCCAAAATGGATTTTTATAAATTTTGGGGTTTGTTTGAAATCTGCATGTATCAGCACAGTAATGAAAGCCCTTTAATGGAAAGAAATGTTTCTATTTTAGGATTGAACTGTGGAGTCCTTGGTGCTCTCTGAGCTTGGTTATTTTCTTGCAGATGTTTCATTACCCAATTAAGTAACATCTTCAGTGCTATATCTACCTCCTTCAGACAGAGCCATAGTAGGAATTGCCCAAAGCCCCTTCATTACATCATCACCCAGCATGAGTCAACCAAGCCTGGGACTCAAAAGACAACCTACAAAGTTACCCCTGCATGGTCCCATGGGAGTCTGACAACCAATCAGAACACAAGCTCAAATTCAAAGTCCAACAGAGGGCATAAAACCCAGGCACTCTCAGCATCTCTGTCCTTTTCTGCCCAGGATCTCAAGCCATATGATCCTGTTCATCAATAAACCTTTTTTCCAAGCAACTTCCATGAATCCAGTGTCGTTTTCCCCACTTGGAACTGAACCCAGATGGACATTTCTTCCAACAGAAGCAATGCAACCCCATCCTGGGAAGGAATAAAAAATTAGAAGATGTATGTGCAATGTGTCAGTTAGAAATGAAGGAAATGTAACAACACATACTCAGAATTAGGTAGGAAATTACAAAATTGGCAACAAGTAAATAAGGAGCAGAAACCACAAGTAGGGACAAAAGGACATGTAGAGCTTAACCAAGGCATAATTCTATAAGGGCAAAATGGCACGTATGCTCAAACAAGGCACAACTCCATAGATCAGGGGTCAGCAACCTGTGGCTCTGGAGCTGCATGTGGCTCTTTCACCCCTCTGCTGCGGCTCCCTGTCACTCAAAATATGTGTCACAACCGCCAATGTGCGACACCCACTGGCACACGATTTATTGAGCTTTTCAACCCCCAGTAGGCCAACCACAGATAAATCCAAGAAAAGAAAAGTTTCAGAAAAAAACAGAACATTTAATTCAATTACATATGCTAGTTTTGTGGCCACTCAAGAAACAGTCAGGCAGAGGAAGGGTTTTGTGGCTCCCGGTGTTTTCCTTTCTCTGGGAAACTGGACCAAATGGCTCTTTGAATGTTTAAGGTTGCAGACCCTTGCCATAGACAAACACATAGACTAAAAGCAAGGTAGAACTCCAAAAAAAAAAAAAGGTAATAGCTTTGTGAAATGTTACTTCCCTATTTCCGGAAATCAACTGTATAAAAGATCATGCTAAGCTATTGTTCAGGGTCTCAGCTCCCAAATTGTCCTGGGACTCTTTTGCTGAAGTGCTTCAATAAAAGGTTTTGCAAAAGTCTGTTTTTCATGTCTGGCTTGGATTGGCTTCTGTGCGAGGCTGAACCAACTTTTGAACAACACTGCCCCATTTCCCAAAAAGCAATCTCTTTGGCAAAACAATACTTAGAACATAGAATAACAGAGTTGGAAGGGACCTTGGAGGTCTTCTAGTCCAACCCCCTGCTTAGGCAGAAAACCCTACAGCACTTCAGATAAATGGTTATCCAACATCTTCTTTAAAACTTCCAGTGTTGGAGCATTCACAACTTCTGGACGCAAGTTGCTCCACTGATTAATTGTTCTAACTATCAGGAAATTTCTCTTTAGTTCTAAGTTGCTTCTCTCCTTGATTAAATTCCACCCATTGCTTCTTGTTCTACCCTCAGGTGCTTTGGAGAATAGTTTGATTCCTTCTTCTTTGTGGCAGCCCCTGAGATATTGGAACACTGCTATCATTCACCCCTAGTCCTTCTTTTCTTTAGACTAGACATACCCAGTTCCTGCAACCGTTCTTCATGTGTTTTAGCTTCCAGTCCCCTAATCATCTTTCTTGCTCTTCTTCCTCTTGTTGCCAGTGGGCTATGAAATGTGTCTGAAAAGTCTCTGAAGCAGAAGCTTCCTCAAAACTGAACTTCCAAAACTTTGAAGAAGCAGATCTACCCAGTCATTCTCCCTTAGGTCCAAAAGGAATCACTTTGCTCATTATTCTATTTTGTAACAAATTCACACTGTCCTTGTTTTTTTTTTAATGCACACTCTACTTATACAATTATTATATTGTATGTGAGCAAAGCATTCACTCTCCACAAAGGGGGTTAGCTCATTAAAAATGCTCTTGTATGACTGAAAATCTTTTTTAAAAAAAAACCCACTGTGCTATCTCAGCACATTTTTAGAGATGATACTTTGCAAACCGTGCTGGTGAGAACAAAGTCATCATTCTTTCAAGGGCTGAATCAGTAATGTCTTATAGAAGGCTCTGTAAAGTTGTAGGCCTTCCTGGCTTCTCTGAATGGGCATCTGTAGGGACAGAAAATGCCTTATGAGATGGCCAGCAAAGTGAAGTAAATAGCACTAACAATAGCAATAGCACTTAGACTTACATACTGCTTCACAGTGCTTTACAGCCCTCTCTAAGTGGTTTACAAAGTCAGCATATTGCCCCCAACAGTCTGGGTCCTCATTTTACCCACCTTGGAAGGATGGAAGGCTGAGTCAACCTTGAGCCTGGTGGGATTTGAATTGCCAAATTGCAGTCAGCTGGCAGTCAGCAGAAGTAGCCTGCAGTACTTCATTCTAACCACTATGCCACCGCGGCTCTTAAGGTCTGTACAATGTGGAAACAAGCTGGCATAGTTTTAAAGCAGACACACCAAGACTTCTGGCAAAGGTGCTTACCTCAGTGCTTGGAGAGGGAGCATATGTGTTGTACAAAACACCTTTTAAAATATATTCACAAGAAAGGGTTACTCCCCCCACCTTAAGATCAAGCTTCCATATTACACCAAATGTCATGCATCTTGTGTGCCTGTGGATATTATCATTAGTCTCACATTCTGTGGGATGTTGAAGTCATGGGTGACATTTTGCAGTGTTTATCTTGCATGCACTGTTTGTACTTCAGATGCCGTTTGTACTTTCAGTGTTTGTTCTTCTGATGCTCTTTTGTTGTTGATTTTTTTTTTTGTGTGGGGGAAGGGTAAAGTTGTCTATGAAGTGGAACCAAATATAGCAACAGACCTTCGGTTGAGGATGCTGGATTTCCCATACCAAGAAACAAAACAGAAATGTCATAATGGCACAGGTTTTTTTTATCTTGCTCTTGCTCAGTCCACATTGCAATTGTTGCTTATGATTATTTATTAATTTATATGCTGTTTCAATAGTGTATACATGCTAGAAATTCCAGCACATTCCAAGACTGCGCTATTTGGAACTTTGTCCTGCCAGGTGATGCCAAGAATTCGTCGGAGACAGCGTGTATGAAAGGTGTTCAACTTTCTCTCCTGCTGTGTGTAGAGGGTCCAAGACTGACTGCAGTACAAGAGTGTGTTCAGGACACAGGCTCTATAGACCTTGGAATGTGCTGGAATTTCTAGCATGTATACACTGTTGAAACAGCTATGTCTATGCTGGCTGGGGCATGTCATGAGAATGGCTGATGGTCGGATTCTGAAAGATCTCCTGTATGGAGAATTAGTGCAGGGAAAGCGCCTCAGAGGGAGACGACAGCTGCGATATAAAGATATCTGCAACAGGGACTTGAAGGCCCTGGGAATGGACATTAACAACTGGGAAACCTTGACCTCCGATTGTTCAGCATGAAGGCTAAAGACGCAGCATGGCCTTCTCCAATTCGAAGAGACACTTGTTCGGTAGGCTGAGGCAAAGAGGCAGTCCCAGAAGCAGCAAAATCTGGGGGCTGGGCAGGGGACAGAATGTATCTGCCCTCAGTGTGGAAGAAATTGCCACTCTCGAATTGGCCTTTTTAGTCACACTAGATGCTGTTTTAGGACCGCTTTCCAGAGCACAATACCATAGTCTCTTGAGACTGAAGGATTCCAATGAATTTATATGCTCCCCATCTCTCTCTTCAAAGCAACGTCAAAGTAAATTAAAGGTAAAGGTTCCACTTGCACATATGTGCTAGTCGTTCCAGACTCTAGGGGGTGGTGCTCATCTCCGTTTCAAAGCCAAAGAGCCAAAACAGCATACAGGGGGGTTTGTTAATATGATTTATTGAGTTGGGGATTTTCTGTTTCCACTGTGAGTTGTATTGTGTTGGGGCGGGGGTGCACTGAGGAAGCTCTACCAATCTCATTGTACATATGTTGTGCAGTGACAATAAAGGTTATTATTATTATGTACCTTTGAATTAAAGCTATGAAAGTGGGGAAGATCTTGTTGTGATGATTTTTTAGCTGATTGGTAGAAAAATTACACTGAGTTTTTATCTTTTATTATATTGGAGGTATTGAATGCATCAAGCTTTTCCAGTCTCCTATCTCTTAGTTTTAATGAGACAGACTGAAAGTGAGGTAAGGATCTTGTTATCTGTTATAATTATAGAGCTATATTTATCCTTGTTGTTGTGGATGCTATAATTCTAACAGCTTTCTTAACCCTTAGATTATACCTTGTTCTTCTAACCATAGTGCACCATCTCTAGCTGGATGTATACAATCTCATCAAAATTCTGAAAATGTAACATTTTTAATTGAGAATTGATTTAATTCAGCTGCTATTTCTTTGGACACTGAAGTAGTTTTTAATATGATTCCTCCACAATGTCTGAACCAGCTGTTGATTGAATTGGGGGTTATCTCAAAATTGTATAGCCTAATTGACATTTTTGGTTTAAATCCTACATTAATGTGATTACAAGTGGAATATTACCACTTGGTTCAAATTATGCTATCATGTATCCTTTTCTTTTTAAAGGTAAATTTAAATTTACTCATTGCTTAAGCTATTATAACCTCTGAACACATTAAATGAACCATACTAAAGGAGTATAAGCTTCTGCTAGGTGAGGATAATATGTTTCAGTTCAGATCAGATCAGTTAAAAATGTTCATTCTGAATCTAATTTTGCTGGAGCAAAAATCTAGTATCCATTTTGATTATGCTCTATATTGAAGGAAACCAGATTTAAGCCATTAGGTCTCAGTCATCATTATAAATTATGTAGGAAAGCAATAGCAATAGCACTTAGACTTATATACCGCTTCACAGTGCTTTACAGCCCTATCTAAGTGGTTTACAGAGTCAGCATCTTGCCCCCAACAATCTGAGTCCTCATTTTACCCACCTCGGAAGGATGGAAAGCTGAGTCAACCTTGGGCCTGGTGAGATTTGATCTGCCAAACTGCTGCTAGCTGGTGATCAGCAGAAGTAGCCTGCAGTATTGCACTCTAACCACTGCGCCGCTGCGGCTTTTATGCATTGGATTGGAATTATAGGCTGTGTTGTAATTTTGTTTATATTGAGTTAACTCACAAGAGGCTTTCATGATTAGCAAATTTGAATTTGTCCCTGATGTTTTACAGAAAGTGAAGATATAGACAGATGGTACACTGTTCCCTGTATCTAAATTATTTATTTATAATATTTAAGCTAAATGTGACTAGTTTAGCTCCAGTAGAATTTATCTTTGAAGAGGGCTTCTTGTTTATATCCCTTATTTCAAGTGAATTTCAAAGATGCTGAATAACTTTCTCAGGCAGGGGCATTACTAAATGTTTTCACTGTGCAAATTTGCTATTTCTTATTAGACATGGATTTCATTTTCATTTTTCACATTTTTAGTTTCATCTCCAAAGTTTGTTTGTTTGCTTTAGTATAGTTTATTGATAGTAAAAAAAATAATAACCCAGAGTCAGAATGTCATTTGTACTCAACTTGAAAGATATTTTATCTTCCATATATCATATTTTCATGTGTATTTTGCAGCATTTTCAAAACCTAGATGTAATGCTGCAAAATACAAATGGAAATCAGTGAATTATCAATGTTACGTTGATTTTTTAAATTCCTAGAATTTTATAGCAATAGAATTTAGACTTATATGCTGCTTCATAGTGCTTTTACAGCCATATCTAAGCTTTTTACAGAGTCAGCATATTGCCCTCAACAATCTGGGTTCTCATTTTAGTGACCTTGGAAAGATGGAAGATTAAGTCAATCTTGAGCTGGTAAGGACCAAACTCCTGGCAGTGAGCAGTGAGTTGTGAAATATCCTGCAATACTGCTCTTTAACCACCATACCACCATGGTTCAGTGAGTGATTATGGTTATAGGAGTAATCATAATTTTAAAATATCTGATAAATATATTTTGCAGTAAGGTATGTGTACATTTCACAATAGTCTTACTTTGGATCAACTTAGTTTGGATTTAAAACTACTACTGGAGTGGGTGATGTCTGACTGATCCGTCTGACTCGGATTACTTTTATTAGCTCCTGGTTTATGTTCTTACCCTTCAGTTTAGAGCTGGTCAAGATTTATTTGGAACGAACTGCCCCCGGAAATATGTACAATCTCTGACCTCCGGGTTTTTCACTGTGCCCTTAAGACCCTACTGTTTCGACAGGCAGGGCTGTCTATTTAAGTGGTTTTAACTTGGAGTTTAACTTGAAGTTTTAAATTTCAGCCAAAACTGTTTAATTGATTTTAATTAATTTATAATGATGATGTCTGTATATTTATGTTTTAAATTGGCTGTACACCGCCCCGAGTCCTTCGGGAGAATGACGGTATATAAATAAAATTAACATAACATAACATAACATAACATAACATATTAAAGTAAATGTATCAGGGTTAATAATAATGTGAGTTGATGAACTTAATAAAACTTTGGAAATAAAAAAATGACTTATTAGAGTAATTAAAACTACTGTAGATCCATTGACTTTGATTTGTTTAAGAATACATCTTGGAAGTTTATTCAGTTTTAAGATTTGTTTTCATGATTTTATCCTGATGCCATTGCTACTTCTGAAGTCTCACAGCTGATAATGGAATCCACTGAAGGACTAATAATTATTATTTCCGATAAAAGTAATAGTTATTATCATTAGTAGTTACAATTCACCTTTTAATAAATCAGGACAGCTCCTGATGTAAATGTAAATATTTTTCTTAATGCAACATTATATTGGAATATATTTATCACAATGTTAATTATGGTGTTATTATTTATTAGCACACCTCAAAAGGTGAACTGTAAGCAGCTTCATTAAACAGCCTAATAAAGAGACTTGCAATGTTAGGTTTCTGGATTATTCGGCTAACTTGTTCAGACAATGATGATGATGATCCACTGATGTTCCACTGAGCTGAATTAGCAGCAGAAAGCAAAAGTTTTATATGTTGAGAAAATAAGCTGATTTTTGAATATACTTATTAATCTCACTCTTGGCCAGGACAAATATGATCTTTATTTGTTAGATTCTTCTCTTTCTTTGGACCAAATGGACATCATTATTATATGTAGGATACTGGTTGGACAGAGGGAGGCACACCATTTCATCCTAGTTGTACATCTTGGATGGATCTTTGGAGTCTACATAACTCAACTCTGAATTTAATTGAACTGAATACTTTATTTAGCCAACTGTGATTAGACACACAAGATTCTGCTTATCAAAATGGCGTGGGCCCCGTCTTGTATTCCATGTATAGAAATAAGCTATGCTGGAAGTTGAATATTAGTTATTGCTTGTTATCTCTACTGTGCTGGGAAGCCACAGACCCATTCAGGAAATGTAATATTGGCTGTGTACAGTGTGTAAAAGTATGTCTGTCAGGCTCCAAGTAATGCACCCTCCACAAATTGAACTCCGAGGCATGGCTTTTCCTCAAAGAACAAATTTATTCAGGTACACTATCTTGGCGCTACTGATAAAAAGCCAATAGTAAAGTTCCCGGGCTTTTTACCCCAATATAAGTTTCAGTTTCCTCAAGTTTCCAAAACAATCAGTCACATTGTCCAACCAAGATGAGAGCTGGTTGCTTAGCGACTTCTCTCCTCCTCCTCCGGTCAATGAGCCATTGGAATGTGCATGACTCATTGGCTAGTTATTGTTGTGGTCCACCAGCAGCCTGTGGAGCTGGCAGCGGAGTCGGATAGTGAGGAGGCTAGGGAGGAGAATGGGCCAGTCCTGGAGTCAGGGGAAGGGCCAGACAAGGGCTCTCTGTTGGAGGCAGAGATGGGCCAGGGCCATCTGGGAGCGATGCGCGGACTCCGGAGCCTCCAGAGATGGATAGCAGAGAGGCAGAGGAACAGGAGGAGACTGTTCCTACTGCACACATGCAAAGAGGCAAGAGCAGCTAAAGCAAAAAGGATGACTTGGGAGTAAGGCCAGGAGATGATTGGCCCCTCCCAGAAGGCTTAAAAGAGCAGCAACGGCTCTTGGGATCTTTATAGGAAAGCAACGTTGCTACATTTGTTTCTTGTCAGTGTCTCTTGCTTCTGGACGTCATGGAGTTTTGCCAAGAAAAGCTTTTTTTTTAAAAATTGATTTATATGCCGCCTTTCTCCAGAGACTCAGGGTGGCTTACAATGTGTTAAGCAATAGCCTTCATACTTTTGTATATTTATACAAAGTCAGCTTATTGCCCCTATAATATGGGTCCTCATTTTACCTACCTTAGAAAGGATGGAAGGCTGAGTCAACCTTGAGCCTGGTGGGATTTGAACTTGTAGTAATTGCAGGCAGCAGATGTAAGTGGATGTTAATAAATGCCTTAGACTACTGAGCCACCAGAGAAACCTTTGGCAGGGTGCCAAAGAAGACAAAGGTTTGTGATAAGGCCAAAGGACTGTTTACGAAGGATTTGTTTTGGAATTAATTTGGACTAAGCTGAGAATGAAGTAATTCTCAGCTGTTCTAATAAAATATGTTTGTTTAGGACTTATTGTGTCTTTTAATAACTACTTGAGCCTAGGTCACAACAGTTATGCCGTGGTGACTGAAGGCTCCATCTTCCTCCAGCTCAGAACTGTGTCAAACTGAATTAACGTTAAAATACCTCAGGATACAACCAATTCCACATCCAAGTAGAATTCAGGCTTGACAGTGTCCTGTGAGAAAATACCATGATTCCCCTCCCCCTATGATTTGCTCCCTGAAAGGATTGTGCCCTCCGCCAGTCCAATTATTTCAACTAGAGATTGCAGGCGAAGACATTGTGGCATCTAGAAAGGAGAACTACAGGAAGCTATTTAGAAATGCCAACTTTTGCTGACTAGATATTGGTCTTTACTGCAGAGCCAGTTCTCCACTCATGGTTGACTGAAAAAGGTCTAAGAAGCTTCTATTCTCCCTTTTATTGCTATAAGAGCCTCTAGACTGTTTTGAGTTATTACTTTGTAATACTGTTAAAAGCTATTTTTTCCACCATAAGTTACCCTGATGTTTTGGATATATTTCTTCAAGTGTCATCGCAGGTTTATCTAATCTATGGGCCTTTCTTCAGAGCTCTTGAGATGGAGGTGCAATTGTACAGCAGCCATAGCTCACCAAGTGAAATGAATAATGTTGACATAATTTAGAGCCAAGAAGCCTCCCAAGAAAAATCTGGAAGGCTGACTCATGCTGATAATATCCTGATTGAAGACCATACATGTCTGGGAGGGGAATCACTTTTCCTCCTGACAGATTGTGTCTTTCCAATAGTTTCCTCCTCCTCCTCCTCCCCCCCCCCAAAAAAAAAATAATAATATGGTAGGTTGACTTCAGCCACGATGAAGAGCCCAACTCTTCCTAATCTGCTAAAATGGGATGCTTAACCTGTTCTCCAATAGTATTTTTTCTTCCCTAAACTCTAGGAAAAGAAATAAAAAGGAAATAGTGTTGGATCTTCTTGCCCAAAGTAAAAAAGCATAAAAACAAGATAGCATTGAGGAATATCCTAAATGCACACATATGCACACATCTACACAAACAAACAAAAGGATCAAGCAGTACTAGTAAATGTTTGTATTTTTAAAAGGTGATTAATTGGAAAGAGAAAGTTGAAAGTTCATTTTGAGTCATGGGAGAAGATATGATAGTAAGGGAGATGGCCAGCAAGTGTGGAAGATATAATGTCTTGTATGTTCTAGGCCAGTGATGGCTAACCTTTTTGCCATTGCATGCCAAAAGCGTGCGCATGCGTGCCCACACCCATAATTCAATGTACCCCACCCCCGCACTCCCCCCGCTTTTGGCACGCAACAGCATGCTGGGCCCAATAGGTTTGTTTTTTGCCCTCCCCAGGCTCCAGACACTTTCTTGGAGCCTGGGGAGGGCAAAAATGGCCTTCCCCAGCCCCCCGGAGGCCCCCAGAGGCTGGAAAAAGCCTGTTTCCTGACTTCCGGTGGGCCCGGAAGACCAGAAAATTAGCTGGCTGGCACATGCATGTGCACTGGAGCTGAGCTAGGGCAATGCTCGCATGCCCATAGATATGGCTCCGTGTGCCACAGGTGGCATGCATGCCATAGGTTCGCCATCACGGTTCTAGGCCCTTATAGAAGAAAGGTCTGGGAGGAAAATAGGTTGCTGGAGAATAAGTTGTCAGGAGATACATTTGGAAAGTAAATTCCCTTCCTTCCTTCCTTCCTTCCTTCCTTCCTTCCTTCCTTTTATAAAGCCACTCTCTCACTTACGGTTGGATGGAAAGTTTTTCGCTACCATTTTACATCAGCTCCAGAAATGTTTCAGGATTCTTTTATTGCCAGAATTAGACAATCCACCTAACATAGTTCTTTGCAACAATTAATGACTAGAAACGGATAAATATCTTCTAATGATGCTAATACTAATATACTAAGTACTAATCTTGTATCTCTTTATTAGTGTGACTGGTCCAGTCTTCAGTGAACTTACTGAAATGCAAGTCAATAAGATTTCAAAGATACAACTAGTGTGGAAGCATTTCTATGCACATCTAAACAGAGAAAACATTTGGGAGAGAAAGAATTGAGGGAATTGTTCTTTTGTCTTCCAGTGAATAATGAATTTCCTGCACCACTTGATTTTGAGCAGCAAAGAGAAGGCAGATGTTTTCAGACACAAATTCCTCACAAGGGACAAACTGTCATAAAAATGAAGCATTGGCAGAGAAGACTTACCTTTTAATGCTGCAATGCAAGAACAGTCCTATTTGTTGCAGAAAGAAATCTATTTTGGCAGTTCTGCTGAATCAGAAACTGTGCCCTTCTGTAGTAAGAAGAATAAGAAAACGACAAGAAACAGTCATTCATAATAAGATTAAATAAAAGTACACAGGCCACGATAGAGGGATGTGATTCAATCCAGCGCGCTTACTTTTTTATATGAAAAAAAAAATACTTATTTCTCCCTTTTTCAAGGAACGCAGCCAAAATGGCATCATTGTATAATGAGAAGCCTATGAGAATAAAACAAATCAGATAATACAGAAAATGGTTGGCCATAAGGTTTAAGAACTTGTTAAAAACTGTAGGTTTGATGAAATTTAAAAGCAACGATAACAAAACTTTTTGGTATTGCAGCCATAAAGGAAGAAGCTAATCTGATTTCATGGAACAAGCAATTCCACACCCTGGATGCTACAATGCATAAGGTCCTATCCATACATCTTCATTAGCCCTGTCCTTAACTATGTTTCAAGACTGTGCTCCAAGAGAACATCCCCCATCCCCACACACATGCTCTCATTAAACAGACAGGATCAAGCAGGAAGACCTGGTCCTTTCAGCTTTAAGATTTCAGCTTAATCAAGGATTTGCTGCTTTAATATCTCCAACTACCAGAATTGAAGCCTCATTCAATTCAGTAGATCTTTACTTTTAAATAGACATTTGCAAGCTTAGCGGGCAACACTGATAGTCAGCATTATGCATTGATTGATTGATTGATTGATTGATTGATTGATTGATTCGATTTATATACCGCCCTTCTCCGGAAACTCAGGGCAGCTTACAATGTGTTAAGCAATAGTCTTCATACTTTTGTATATACCTACTTAGTAGGGCTTTTGGTACCTCCTAAGTGGTGTTCTTTTTTATACAAAGTCAGCTTATTTTTCCCACAATCTGGGTCCTCATTTTACCTACCTCAGAAGGATGGAAGGCTGAATCAACCTTGAGCCTGGTGAGATTTGAACTTGCAGTAATTGCAGGCAACTGGCAGCTAACTGCTACTTTAACAGCTTTAGTTCACTGCGCCATCAAGGCTCTTTTTTGGATTGGATTGGATTCTAAGCGAGTCCCAATAGATTTTCAAGGGTTAAAATGCTTGTCAAGTTTGACTTTCAAGTGATCAAATCTAAATCAAAGTTCATTAGTTCACCAAATCAAGGGCAGATTGATCTCTACTTTCTTTCAGTTATTCCTTCAAGTGTCTTCTCTTGTTGATAACCATGAGTCTCAACAGGGTTTGCTCTGATTCATGGTTGACCATGGGACTGAAAGATTTGGCAAGGTCATAACTTCTTCCACGTCCTATACTGTTGAGCAAATTGGGTTGGTTCATCTGCCTTTAGAGTGTTTTCTCACCAGTGGTGGGTTGCTCCCAGTTCGGACTGGTTCTTGCGAACCGGTAGTAATGGTGGCGGGAGGCTCCGCCCATCTGCCCCAACGTCATCACTGACAATCTGTCCATGCGTGTGTGCTCCTGTTGCGAACCGGTAGTAAAGGTAAGTGGAACCCATCGCTGCTTCTCACCCACCAGGTAAGAGGAGTTCTAACAACTCATCCTCAGAAGTATCTTTCCTTTAAATTCCATTTATTTATTCTTACAAACCAGGTATTACAAATTTCAAGGAGAAAAGAAAAGGTATAATACTAATATATGTTTAGCAGGATATAGAAAATTAGACAGTATAGGACCGTGATGGCGAACCTATGGCACGGGTGCCACAGGTGGCACGTGGAGCCATATTGGTGGGCACGCGAGCTCAGCTCCAGCACGCATGCTTGTGCCAGCCAGCTGATTTTTGGGCCTTCTGAAAAGTCAGGAAACACTGTTTCCGGCCTCTGGAGGGCCTCTGGGGAGGGTGGGGAAGGCAGTTTTTGCCCTCCCAAGGTTCCTAGAAAGGCTCTGGAGCCTGGGGAGAGCAAAAAATGGGCCTACCAGGCCCACCGCGCCATCACGTGGGGTGCGGGGTGCATAGAATTATGGATGTGGGTACGGGGGCGTGTGACCCCACCGAGCTTCTCCTGCTTTTGGCACGCAATGGCAAAAGGTTAGCCATCACTGGTATAGGACATCATCATCATCATCATCATCATCATCATCATCATCATCATCATCA
>WNWU01020998.1:0-27754 GCA_012654045.1 Ptyas mucosa | reverse complement strand
ATAGAATAGAATAGAATAGAATAGAATAGAATAGAATAGAATAGAATTTTTATTGGCCAAGTGTGATTGGACACACAAGGAATTTGTCTTGGTGCATATGCTCCCAGTGTACATAAAAGAAAAGATACGTTCATCAAGAATCATAAGGTACAATACTTAATGATAGTCATAGGGTACAAATAAGCAATCAGGAAACAATATCAATATAAATCGTAAGGATACAAGCAACAAAATTACAGTCATAAGTGGAAGGAGATGGGTGGTGGGAACGATGAGAAGATTAATAGTAGTGCAGACTTAGTAAATAGTTTGACAGTGTTGAGGGAATTATTTGTTTAGCAGGGTGATGGCATTCGGGAAAAAACTGTTCTTGTGTCTAGTTGTCCTGGTGTACAGTGCTCTATAGCTTTGAGGGTAGGAGTTGAAACAGTTTATGTCCCGGATGCGAGGGGTCTGTAAATATTTGATGTAAATGGAAGTGTAACAGAAATTTCCTCCTCTGAAGTCCTTTATTAAGTCCTGAAACATCTTTGTCTTCTAAGAAGTTTGCATGCTGATCATTGGTAGATCTGGCAATCTACAAAAGTATGATGGCCAACAAACAAGCATTACAGCTTTCTTCCTACTAGAAGTTAGAATACAATAGTTAGAGTGCAGTACTGCAGGGTATTTCTGCTGACTGCCTGCTGATTGCAATTTGGCAGATCGAATCTCACCAGGCTCCAGGTTGACTCAGCCTTCCATCCTTCCGAGGTGGGTAAAATGAAGACCCAGATTGTTGGGGGCAATATGCTGACTCTGTAAACTGCTTACAGAGGGTTGTAAAGCAGGGGTGGGTTCTACTTACCTTTACTACCAGTTCGCAATGCGCCCATGCAGATCACCTATGATGACGTCTGGGTCAGTAGGCGGAGCCTCCTGCTGGTTTTACTACCGATTCTTGCAAACTGGTCCAAACCGGGGGCAACCCACCACTGCTGTAAAGCACTATGAAGCAGTATGTAAGTCTAAGTGCTGTTGCTATCACTATTTATTTATTGTCCAAATCAAACTGCCAAGATGAGACCCTTTTTTTGGCTTTGTTGTTGGCCAGAAATAAATCACTTTCAGTGCTTTCTACTGATAATCAACAGACCAATAAAGGGGCTGGACTTTTGCTATTCTTTTTTTTTTATCAACTAACCTTAACACCAGATCAAACTGAGAAGCTAAGGTCAGTTGATAAAAGACATAGCAGTATTGGCTCATATTCCCTCTTTCATTGTAAAAGATGAGCAAAAGAGCAGCAAAACTATTAGTGTATATATTGTGGCTAACCATGTAATAGAATAACAAGATCCACTAATTTGGGAGAGTTTAATTGATTGAGAGCTGACTAATTGAAAAAAAAAGTCTACATCACAGTGGGAAGATTCTCCTTTGTGAAATAACTTTAGCTGTGGCATTGCAATGAGTTCAAAACCATCATCCTCTTGTAGCCACCATGAAAAAAAATCTTGAAACGTAATCATGGTTTTGGCAAATCTCTTTCTCCAAGGTAATAATCTGATGCCCCTCTTGCTAATTATAGAAGGAAAGATAGCATATGGAGTAGTACTTTTAAAGCAAATGTCTTGGCAATATGTTCTTCAAGGCAATATGTTCTTCATATTTGAGAAATGAGGAACGTTGTGCTACTTTCTCACAATATTTCTCCAAAGCAGTTGCTGGGCTAAATCACAGCTGGAAATAAATGTCAAAGGAGTCTTATGACATGAAGATTTAGATCTGATTTCAAAATGTACTTTGGAGCACATGGGAATGCTGGAATGCAGCTCTGGTTGGCAACTCATTAAAGCAGCTGCATCTGTCTCTGGATTCATGTGGGAGCTTTAATGACTCGCTGACAGGTGATGCCTTCATACTCTTGTGCATTCTGAAGCAAGCTTTAATACCATAAATACTGATACATTTGGCAAATGGTTTAGTTTGGAATCTACTTTTCTGGATGCACAAACAGGAAAATTTTCTAGCTATACAAGGTGATGGCACCCAAGATGCAAAGTTGGGGTACAGAATTGGTGTGTGCATATTCCAGAATATCTACATTAGATTCCACTTCAGTGATTCAGAAATAATCTTCTACATTTTGGTTTGTTCCTGAAATCCTATGATCTGATTTCAATTGATTAGAATTGAATAAATAGTTACTGTCCTCTATAGCATAACACAGTTTTATACTGTTTTCAGAAACAAGAGTAACCGATACAGAGGGATTTTTATATTTTGATTTTTGAAAATTGGAAATTTTACTCAAGCTTTTGTGGGTGCTTGGTGGAAGAACTGAATGACATTTATATAGTATTGACAATTCTGAAGTGATGAAATCTGCCAGGTTTTATATGATAAGGCTCATGGATTTTTGTGCATGAACTTTACTTTGAGTGTGTAGCATCTGATAAGCATGCTCTTGTATGAGGAGAGAATTTTTATGAAAATACCATACAGAATAAAATAACCACAGCCAAGAAACCTGAGTGTTGGTTACAGAAAACAATCTTCAGATTTCTGGAGGAAGTTGTTAACTTCTCTTTCTGTCCTTCTTTCTTCAGTAAGAAATCTGCTAATTTTCAGACAGATACATGCCAAAACTAGGAGTTGTGAGGAATGGAACACATTAAAGTATTTTTTTATGTATTTCTTCAATGTGTTAGAGAAATTTCAAAAATGTTAAGATAACACTTAGAATACTGCATCCAGTTTATCATATCACCATATGATAAAAAAGATGTTGAGACTCTTGACAAAGTGCAGAGAAGAGCAACAAAGATGATTAGGAGACTGGAGGCTAAAACACATGAAGAATGGTTGCAGGAACTGGGTATGTTTAGTTTAGTGAAAAGAAGGACTAAGGGTGACATCATAGCAATGTTCCAATATTTGAGGTACAGCCACAAAGACGAGGGGATCAAAGCTCTATTTTCCAAAGCTCTAGAAGGCAAGTCAAGAAACTAACCTAGAGAGAAGTAACCTAGAATTAAGAATAAATGTCCTAATCAAGGAGATAAGTAGCCTAGAATTAAGTGTCAAACCCTAAAGTCTGGGGTGTGTTATGCTGGGGCGGGACGGAGCACTAGTGAAGGGGGGTATCGGAATCGTAGCGACAGAAGCACCAGAGCACCAGTGATTGGGGGGGGGGGTGTAGGAAAGGCTGCAGTGGCGAGGGAGGCAGTGATGGGGATCAGCTGTGAAGCGGGGAGGCTTGATGATGCGAGACAAGCCGCTGGCTGGGATTCAAAGTTCCACAAGATGACCAGCTGTTCTGGCCCAACAATCAGCTGTACCGGGTCAAGAAACAGCTGAGTAGAGCCCCACCGGGCAGGCTAATGCATAGCTGACAAAGGAGTGAGGCCAGCACTGGGGGTGGGGGAGAGGGCATGGCTTGCCTAAATAAACTGTGCTAGGAGGCAGAAGCTCCCAGCGCTGACTTTGCATCTTTGCATTCTGCTGTTTTGCTGCTGCTAGAACTCATTGTGTGCCAGAGTCCAGCTGAATAAAGCCAGTTAGCCTATAAGCGTGCGGCATTTTCATACTGGTTTAGGTCTGGAGCTCAGACCTTTGAGACTAAGAAGAAATTTCCTAACAGTGAGAACTACCAACCAGTGAAACAGCTTGCCTTAAGAAGTTGTGGGTGCCCCATCACTGGAGGCTTTTAAGAAGAAACTGGACCACCATTTATCTGGAATAATATAAGGCAGTGTTGGCGAACCTTTTTGTCACCAAGTGCCGAAATGGGAGTGTGCTTGTGTGTGCGGGGGAGTGCTGGAAACGTTCCCTGGTGTGCATGCGCAGGAGCGCCAGAAATCGGAAGAGCTTAGCTTCTGGTTTCTGGTGCGCAGGAGCGTGCGAAGATCAGCTGGCTGGCGCTTATGTATGCACCAAAAACCAGAAGCTCAGTTTCCCGGCATGCACATGCACACCAGTTTCTGGTGCTCCCACACACACAAAGACCAGCTGGCCAGCACGCAAGTATGCACCAGAACCCGAAAGAGCAACAGGGGACAGCTGGCATACCCGGAGATACGGCTCTGCGTGCCACTTCCAGCACACATGCCATAGGTTCGCCATCATGAGTATAAGGTCTCCTGTTTGAGCAGGGGGTTGGACTAAAAGGCCTCCAAGGTCCCTTCCAACTCTGTTAGAGAAATTATAGAAATGTAACAATCTGTTAAAAAAGATGGAGAGTAGAAGAAGAAATAGGAATAACTTTTATATAGTGGCAGTAGCATAATGATTTGAATGCCAAGTATTTTCCTAGAATATCCTCCCAGGGTCAACAAACTTCGGTAAACTTTTGACACTGTAGTACCTTGAAAAATGTATTGGCAGATAGCACTGAGCACTGGAACAATCCTGCAATAAAATGCAAATGTACAATATCTGGCGATTGAATTAAAGATTAAACAGATAGTTGAAGCTGAGTGGCCATTTGTGACAGCAGGAATGGCAGATGAAATATATTAATCTCAGCAGCAGAATTCTATTTACGTCTACTGAGAAGTAAAGACCACCAAGTTCAAGCTTATGTTACCTTAAACAAATAGATATAAACGTCATTACTAGTTTTATTACTTTTAAATTGCTCAACAGGGGAATTCTCCAGGAGCATATTTCATTGTCAGCAGAAGGGACGGAGAAGAATTTTTGACATGCAAAGCCATGAAACCAAATTCTGTTTTTTTGCCAGCTTCTAGAATTTAATTGAAATTTTGAAGGTACACTGTATGGATCACCTGCAGTCCCAAACTTCTGGCTATTCAAGTTTCCTACAAATAATTGAAAATGCTAAACACATAATTGAAAATGCTTTGCACAAACACCAAGCACCTGGCCATGTATTTCTTAGCTTTACATTCTCTCTCTCTCTCTCTTTTTTTTTTTTCATACTTCTGTGGAATCCTGAAAACTAAGGCAATTTCTCATTTTCGATAACCAAAGGAAACGGCTAAGCAGTGTAACCAACTTTCTTGCACTGATAGAGTGATGATTAACAACAAATCCCAGCAGGATATTTATATTAGCCTGCTGCAGAGATAAAATCTTTTTGCACTTTAAAGACTTAACACATTAACTATGGCAAAAAGTGCTTGGCTTGTGAGCTGTGATTCATGAGAATAAATTTGCTAGTATTAAATACTGCTGCTGCTACTTAAAAAAAGAGGGAAAAGAAATAAATCCTCTCATTGAGTATTGACTTGAGTTACACCTTACCATTCATACAGAAACGCTTCTTATTATGCTCTGCCATTCATACAGAAATATCTGAAAGAGAATAATTATTTTATTTCTTTGTAACTCTTTATCATTTTTACCAATGATTCAAGGTAGTGTACGCATTCAGTACAACTTCTTCCTCCTATTTTCCACAAAACAACAGCCCTGTGAAGTGAATGGGCTGAGAGAGAGTGACTGGCCCAAGGTTACCCAGATGGCTTTTGTGCCGAAAACAGGACTGCTAGAACTCACAGTCTCCTGGTGATTACCCAAAATCACCCAGCTGGCTTTTTATAGCTAAAGATGGAGTAGAACTCATAGTGTCCTGCTTTCTAGTCTGGTGCCTTAACTATTGCACAGTTTTGGAAGGTGCTGGAATTTCTAGAATGTATAAACTATTGAAACAGCAATGTCTACGCTGGCTTGGGCATGTCGTGAGAATGGCTGATGGTCGGATTCCGAAAGATCTCCTGTATGGAGAATTAGTGCAGGGAAAGCACCTCAAAGGGAGACCACAGCTGCGATATAAGGATATCTGCAAGAGGGACCTAAAGGCCCTGGGAATGGACTTTGAAAACTGGGAAACCTTAACCTCCGATCGTTCAGCTTGAAGGCTAAAGACACAGCATGGCCTTCTCCAATTTGAAGAGACACTTGTTCGGCAGGCTGAGGCAAAGAGACAGTCCCGGAACCAGCAAAATCTGGGGGCTGGGCAGGGGACAGAATGTATCTGCCCTCAGTGTGGAAGGGATTGCCACTCTCAAATTGGCCTTTTTAGTCACACTAGATGCTGTTTTAGGACCTCTTTCCAGAGCACGATACCATAGTCTCTTGAGACTGAAGGATGTCAACGCCTTAACTATTGGACCAAACTGGCTCTCTGTTATATTCTTGGGTTTTGTGTTAAATAGAAAGAAGGTGAGAAAGACACACAGAGTGCGATGCAAAGTAAACGATTGCTCTCTCATCCCCCCCCCACTCAAAAAAGATGGACTAACCTTGTATGAGGAGAACCATGACAGTTTATGATAGCAAAAATATGAATCTAATAGCACCTTTTCTGTTTAACACATTTTATTAAAGACCGCAACCATCTGATGAAGTGAGCTGCAGTGCACCAAGTTTATGCCTTTTAATAAAATGTGTTATCTCAGAAAAGGGGCTACCAGTTTCCTAATAAATATGGACCAATATTTATTATTCCTAGTGTGGGAAGTCACCCCCTTCTTCTTAGAAGAATGAAATATTTTGAGGAATATTTTAAAAAGTCAGGATAAAATATTTCCCCTAAAAGAGAAATAAAAAAAAATCTTAAGGGCAACAGAAACTCAGAGCCCCAGCTCCCTGCCCCCAGCAGATAATTTGTGCCCATTAAGAAAGACTGGGCCAGCCTATCTACAAAACAAAAGACCTTCAGCTCCAGGGTGAAGGGATTAAGACATGACCCTTCAGGACATAATAGGATTAACCCACTAAGACACAGAGTTCACTACATTGCACAATCTCCTAAGGACATCGCATCACCCTCAGAAACTTTAACCAAACTTAGCTCAGACAACCTATAGAACCTATGACCCCTACATAACCCCTTCATGGCCCCATGGGAGTCTGACAACAGCCAATAGAATAGATGTTCTTGCACAGGAACAGGAAGCTCAAGTGCAAAGCCCAAGAGAAGGTATAAAAACCGCTCACTTTCAACTCCATGTGGTCAGCTACCCAAAATCATACGTGCTTGGTGGTTCTGCTTCATCAGAAATGGACCCTTTTTCCAAGCAGCCTCTAGCCTCCATTTTGTCTCCAGAACCTTTCTCCTGGCTTGGAACTGAAACAGATGGATATTTCTTCCAACCCTAGTGAGCAGTAGGATGTCTAGAAAATAAAATGTTTCCCACTGATTTCTGAATACAGCTGTTTCTGAAATAAAACCCCAGTGTAAGTCTCAGTAAAGCTGGTTTTTGACCTTCTTTCTTGACCGGAATGTTTCTTTCAAAAGATCCTGATCTAACTTGCTTTAACCTGCAAGTCTGGGTTTTTTTTTCCTTTTTCACCCAGGTACAAATCCAGCAGATTTCTCTTCCAAATTAGCTGACTCACTTATTTGTTGTAGGTCCAAACCCAGCAATTTCACACCAATGACTCCTGGAATTCTGCCATGTAGCTCAATAATATTGTTGCCTGCTCCGCCAGGCAGGCTTTTATCAAAGAGTAAAGTAATAATCGGAAACATAATACGGTGCACACATAAAAGAAAGCCATGCACACCTAATATGCTAAAGCTAGATGGAGCCATCTACTTAGCCTAAGACGTTATCTGCCCTAACCCCCAAAGAGAGGTTACTATATGTGCCCTTCAGTCACTATCAGAGCTTTGAATGAACCTCACATCAGTCAGTTTTCATTTGAAGATGCATCGGCCTCAGCAGTTGCAAAAAATTCTGATCCTGTGTCAAAATTGGATTTGTCTTTAATTCAGCTTTGTCAAAATCTGCCTCACAGTCACTTAAAAGGGTCTTATCTTGTGAAAGAAATCCCTATTTTTCTGCCTTATTCCTAGAGTGCCTGAAGACTTTCAGATTCCTATTTTTGAAGCCACGTTCTCGTCTTTATTGTTGGATTTGGTTACAGACTGTTCCATCTTTTGGTAGACTCCTGGCTGTTGATACTGCCTCATCCTTATTAGGTTCCCCGTTATGATTGTTCTGTCCTCACTACATGTTGCTCTGTGTGCAACTTGATGAGCAGCTAAACCAGGGGTGGTATTCACTTACCTTCGCTACCAGTTCACAAATGTGAGTGCATGCTCTCTCTCTCTCTTCGCTCGCACATGCCACCTTCTCACATGCACAGACCAGTGGTGGGTTGCCCCCAATTCGGACTGGTATACAAGAATTGGTAGTAAAACTAGTGGGAGGCTCTGCCCACTGACCTAGGTGTCATCATAGGCGATCTGCACATGGGCAGAAGCTTCTGCGCATGTGCAGAAGAGTGTGCACGAACGAACATGATGCAAACTGGTAGTAAAGGTAAGTAGAACCCACCCCTGACACAGACCTGTCTGCGCCTGTGCAGAGTATCAAAAACAGGACATGATGACATCCGGGCTGATGGGCGGAGCCTCCCGCAGCCGCTGCTACTGGTTTGCCCAAACAGGATAGAACCGGCGGAATACACCACTGAGCTAAACCCACCTATCGGACAATAAAACAGACCGTGTGCATAGATCTGGGTGCTTTATTAAAGGTACAGGATGGTGAAACTGGGAAAAAATAGAAATACATACAATAAGAGATACAAAATAAGCAGTGTTGAATGGCTGGTGAGTGTAACATTTAACAAATACAGATAAATCTAAATCTCACCAGCGATATGGTGTATATGGGATGTGGATTTTTGTCCTCAGATGAACATGTGCCACAGATTAGGCTGGATTCTTCCTGGTGCTTCTGTTTCCTTCTGGATGCTAAAGGAAATGGAGTTTGGCTTCCCAAGATGCACTTCTTTTGGGAGTGAGGCTTTATGGGTAAAGGGCTGGGTCAGCTTCCAAACATTACAAATTGGAATTTGGCCCCAGCTACTAGATGGAGCCAGAGAACAACAACAATAAATTATGTTACTCTGGGAAACTAAGAAATTTATAGCAATAGCTTATATACCGCTTCACAGTGCTTTACAGCCCTCTCTAAGCAATTTACAGAGTGAGCATATTGCCCCCAATAATCTGGGTCCTCAGTTTATCCACCTCGGAAGGATGGAAGGCTGAGTCAACCTTGAGCCTGGTGAGATTCTATCTGCCAAATTGCAGGCAGCTGGCAGTCAGTAATAGCCTGCAATACTGCATTCTAACCACTGCGCCACCACTAATTTTGTAGATTAGAAATAGTATGGCTTATGTACAGACAGGACAGATAGTATATAATAATTATAATCTGATGTGTCACTCTTCCTCCCCAATATAAGAACCTTGCTCTCCTGCCATGGGAATTCTAACTCATTTTTCTCTTCCACTGAGAAAAAAGGTAATGGTAAAGGTTTCCCTATCCAGTCGTATTCAACTCTAGAGGACAGTGCTCATCTCCATTTCTTAGTTGAGGGAACCAGCATTGTCTGAAGAGACTTCGGGGTCATGTGGCCAGCATGACTATCTGCTAAGGTGTATAGACCACTGTTACCGTCCCATGCAAATGGTACCTATTTATCTACTCACATTTGCATGCTTTCAAACTGCTAGGTAGGCAGGAGCTGGGGCAAGTAACAGGAGCTTACTCTGTCACATGGAGCTTGGATCTTGAACCTGGGCTGCCAGCTTTCCAGCTGACAAGCTCAGCATCTTTATTTATTATTTTATTTATTATTTTATTTTGTTGCATTTCTATGCCGCCCCACACCCAAGGGACTCTGGGCGGCTTTAACCACTGAGCCATTGCACCTCCTTTCCGCTGAGAAAGTATTCAAAATCTTTTATTATTTTTTTGCTGGTTTGCTTCATATCAAATTGAAGAACATTAGAAAAAAGTGATGAGATTATTGGCACAATGCTAATCAGATTAATGACTCAGTTGCAAAGAACTTGTGGATGCCCATGACTCAAATACTTGTTTCCTACATTATTTTTCATCATTGACCGGTCTAGGTTGAAACTGAACCATAAAAACAATGTCTAACTTAGATCATCCCTCCAGGAAGGAATCAATAGCCAATGTTATCAAAAGTTACAAGATCTAAAGGAATAAGCAGGGTTTATACTCTTAGTTGATTTCTCTCTTGCTCTCATCATTAAAAAAAAAATCCAACTCAGATAATCTATCCAGGTAGTAATTGTAGTTGACAGCTCTTTAAAAATAAGCAGGATCTCCTCCTTTTGTCCTTCTCTACAATCCCAAAACAGGATCTTACTGTCTTAACAGCTTGATTTTCTAATATGCTGTTTATGAACATCAATATGCTCGTTGCAACCCCATCTCTAGCACTGTTGGACATCTTGTCTTTCATGGTTTTATTATTGTTCTTAAGTTTCTTTTGATATTTTTAAATCAAAGAACACAGTAATGATGGTAATATAAAACCACATTGGTAATTATTTCTGAGCTTCCTTAAAGTCAGCAAAAAGATAGCATAGCAATAGCACTTAGCCTTACATACTGCCCCATAGTGTTTTATTCTCTGGGCAGTTTACAATGTCAGCATATTGTCCCCAACAATTTGGGTCCTCATTTTACCAACCTTGGAAGGATGGAAGGATGATACTCACATGAAGATATTTACATTCAGATGTTCTCAATGAAAGGAGAAGTTGAGAAGTAGTAAAATTGTTGTAAAATTTCCTGTCAGAACTCTTGATAGTCACAATCGATATGTACATGTAGAAGATATCAGAATCGCCTCCAGAGTGGTTGGGGTTTTTTTCCCCAAAAGGCAATGGGACATTCTTGGTTTTTTCCTTGAAAACATTTCACTTCTCATCCAGTTCTGAAGAAGCTTCTTGGATGGGAACTGAAGCATTTTCCAGGAAAAAAAACCCAATGAACTCCCATTGCCTTTTGGAAAAAGCACTTTTAGGGAGAACCATGACCTGAATCAGAATTAGAATAAAGCTGAAAGGGACCTTGGAAATTTTGTAGTCTAGTCCCCTGCTCAAACGGGAGATTCTATACCATTTCACACAAGTGACTGTCCAGAACCTCCAGTGATGAAGCACCTACAGATTCTGAAGATAAGCTGTTCCACTGGTTAATTGTCCTGTTAGGAAGCTTCTCCTTAATTCCAGGTTGCTTCTCTCCTTGATTAGTTTCCATCCATTATTTCTTGTCCTGCCTTCTGGTGCTTTGTAAAATAAATTGACCCTGTCCTCTTTGTGGCAGCCTCTCAAATACTGAAATACTGTTATCATGTCCCCCCTTGCCCTTCTTTTCTTTAAACTAGCCAAATTCAAATCCGTTCTTCATATGTTGTAGTCTCCAGGCCAGGGGTGAAATCCAGCAGGTTCTGACAGGTTCTGGAGAACTGGTAGCGGAAATGTTGAGTAGTTTGGAGAACCGGCAAATACCACCTCTGGCTGGCCCCAGAATGGGGTGGGAATGGAGATTTTGCAATATCCTTCCCCCTGGAGTGGGGTGGGAATGGAGATTTTGCAGTATCCTTCCCCTGCCACGCCCACCAAGCCACGCCCACCAAGCTACATCACAGCCACCAAGCCACAGAACCGGTAGCAAAAAAATAAATAAATGAATTTAACCACTGTTCCAGGCCTTTAATCATCTTAGTTGCTCTTCTTCTTTGCACTTTTTCCAAAGTGACAATTAAGAATCTCCATAGACAAGATATCAGTATGGTTTTGTGTGAATTAGGTTCATTCAACTAAAGTGGATTATATTGGGGAATAAAAACTTTTTTTAAAAAATTGCTGAGAAATTCCAATTCAGGTATTCTCTAAAGAAATAAATGAGCAACTCTTCCCGCAAGATGAAAAATTACAGATTAACTTGGAGTGTTGGCATTATTTTACAAAGAACAGATGTGCCGAAAGGAGGTGAATTAAAAACAAAACAACATTTTGATAGAGCCAGGCAATAAAAGATGGTATGCCTGCCTTTTTCTAACCCAAATGGGCTGGTGGAAACAACAATTATGGAAATAACTATGCAGAAATGGAAAAAAAGAAAAAGCACAAATGTTTTCTGCATCACCCAAAAAGTTCCCTTTACATAACCAGCCAACATATTATGATTGATTGTTTGTTACCCGCGGAGCAATTAGCTTATGCTTACTGAGAGCCAGCTGACACCACAGAAGTATCATATCCTAGTACCACATGTTCTCACTTGAGGCACATACGAACATGTTTTGGACACATTATGTGAAAAACCTGCTCCTTAAGAAGTCTATATGCTGAGAAAAAGAAAAGAAATGGGTTTTTTTTTTTCCAAAGGACTAGGTTCAGAACCAGGGGTGGGTTCTAATTTTTTTTACTACTGTGGGCGTGGCTTATTTTGTGGGCATGGCTTGATTATGTGACAATTCTTTAGGATTTAGCAGAGATACTGGTCTACCAGGCTTTTATTTTATTTTATTTATTTTTATTTATTTTATTTATTTTTATTTTATTTATATGCCGCCCTTCTCCGGAGACTCAGGGTGGCTTACAGTGCGTTAAGCAATAGCCTTCATACTTTTGTATATTTATACAAAGTCAGCTTATTGCCCCCACAATCTGGGTCCTCATTTTACCCACCTTAGAAAGGATGGAAGACTGAGTCAACCTTGAGCCTGGTGGGATTCGAACTTGCAGTAATTGCAAGCAGCAGATGTTAATAGATGTTAATAACAGGGTACTTTAAACCACTGTACTACAGGCTCTGTCAGCCTGTACTACTACTACTACTTGCAGAGCTGTACTACTACTTGCAGAACTGTACTACTACTACTACTTGCAGAGCTGTACCGGGCTACCCATTTGTTTTTGGAGACACCGGTCTACCCATACTGTAATGCTCTCTACATGGGGCTCCCCTTGAGGAGCACCCGGAGGCTCCAGCTGGCACAGAGTGCGGCCGCGCGGGTGGTGATGGGAGCGACGTGGCACTCTCATGTGACACCGCTCTTGCGCGAGCTGCACTGGCTCCCGGTGGTCTTCCGGGTGCGCTTCAAGGTGTTGGTTACCACCTTTAAAGCGCTCCATGGCTTAGGACCCGGGTACTTACAGGACCGCCTACTACCTCCAATAGCCTCCCACCGACCGGTACGCTCCCATAGAGAAGGACTCCTCCGGGTGCCGTCGGCCAAACAATGTTGACTGGCGGCCCCCAGGAGGAGAGCCTTCTCTGTGGGAGCACCCACTATCTGGAACGATCTCCCCCCAGAGATTCGGCGGATCCCGGACCTTCGTGCTTTCCGCCGTGAGTTAAAAACTTTTTTATTTCATCAAGCGGGCCTGACATAGTATCTCCCCTTTTTACAAGAAAATTTTAAATTGTATAATCCAAATTTTTAGATCTGGGATTTATATATTTTTTTAAAAAATGGGTTTGAATTGTTGGGCAATTGTTTAATTTGGTTTTAATTCGGTTTTAAATTTTGTATTTATGTTTTTTATCTTTGCCTGTTCACCGCCCTGAGTCCCCTCGGGGAGAAGGGCGGTATATAAATCAAATAAACCATAAACCATAAACCATAAACCATTTGTTTTTGGAGGCATCGGTCTACCCATTTGTTCTTGGAGGCACCAGTCTACGCATTTGCTTTTGGAGGCACCGGTCTACCCATTTGTTTTTTGAGCGTCCTGATCTACCACCACACTGCCTTTTAACACTGATCAGCTGTAGGGTAGCTCTTTGAAGCCCCGTGGCAAGAGTTTAAACAGTTTTTTTCCTTCTAGCTGATCAGCTGGGACTCAGGAGGCAGCGAATAGATTGGGGGTGGGGCCAAATAAAAGGTAAGAATAATGGGGGGGACAGGAGGGCCCAGCTCCCGAAGAAAGAGAACCAGTTCGGTGATGTCATATTGTCACCGCTACCGGCTCGGCCAAACTGGGCCGAACCGGGAGGAACCCACCACTGTTCAGAACATTAGGATAGGATAGGATAGGATAGGATAGGATAGGATAGGATAGGATAGGATAGGATAGGATAGGATAGGATAGGACAGGACAGGACAGGACAGGACAGGACAGGACAGGACAGGACAGGACAGGACAGAACAGAACAGAACAGAATAGAATAGAACAGAATAGAATAGAATTTTTTATTGGCCAAGTGTGAATGGACACACAAGGAATTTGTCTTTGGTATATATGCTCTCAGACAAGATACATTCATCAAGAATCATTAATGATAGTCATAGGGTACAAATAAGCAATCAGGAAGCAATCAATATCAATATAAATCATAAGGATACAAGCAACAAAGTTACAGTCATACAGTTATAAGTGGGAGGAGATGGGTGATAGGAACGATGAGAAGACTAATAGTAATAGTAATGTAGCCTTAGTGAACAGTTTGACAGTGTTGAGGGAATTATTTGTTTAGCAGAGTGATGGCGTTCGATATATATCTTTATTTTAGGATGCTCAAATTTCATTTACTACATTACCTTGGCTGGATCTATCTACTCTACATTAGCTCCATATGTAACGCTAAACTATAAAATGCATGAGGTAAACTATGTTTTGACAAACTTCAATTGTTGGGTTCAGAGCTGAAATCCAGCAGGTTCTGACAGGTTCTGGAGAACTGGTAGTGGAAATTTTGAGTAGTTCGGAGAACTGGCAAATGCTACCTCTGAATGAATGGGGTGGGAATGGAGATTTTGCAATATCTTTCCCCTAGGAGTGAGGTGGAAATGGAGATTTTGCAGTATCCTTCACCTGCCATGCCCACCAAGCCACGCCCACAGAACCGGTAGTAAAAATAAAATTGAATTCCACCACTGGTTGGGTTCATAAATATACTGAATCGAAAGCAGAAAAACAGCATCATGACTTGTTGTAAGATATGAGCAAAGCCCAAAATATCATATAGTTTTTGTGTGAGGAATCACCTAGGAAAAATATCCTTAAATGATTTTGAGAAGTAACCAAAAAAAAAATTAGGAATAATGAAAGAAATAACAAAAATGTGATTGAATAGAATGTTTAAAAGACTCATTCCCAAATATATATATCCTATAATAAACCAATTGAAAGCCAGTTCTTGTATTTTTAGTTGTTATGATAAATGTCCAATTATAGAAATGTTACAGAGAATTAACCTGGCCACATTTCAACCATTTTAAATGGACACCTTTTTTAGTGTCCAGAAAAGGACTGGGATTTTATTTTTACTCCCTACAAAGGATAGCTTCAGTTATCATTTTCCCATAAGGAATATGAACAGAATTTGGAATGTTATCTGTCAATGATCCAATTTGCTGTCTCAAAATAATCTGGAGCCACAAGGCACAAAGAATGCTGGATTAGTCTTTTAGCGCTCCAGGGAAATATCTGCCTGCTTTAGCAACAGATAGAAACGTATTTAGATCCTTCAGTTATTATACAAACAAACAGCTGGTGTTTGTACAGTGTTCATTGCCGTGATGTAACATTGAATAATATCATGAAAGAAGTGATTAAAAGATGGATACCAAACACTGACAAAACCTTAGACAATGAAGATGAAGAATAACCAATAATTAATGTCTCAGCTGACTGCGGTTTATGCGCAGTGAACCAATAGCCATTTTGCCAAGTGTAATCAAGCAAGGAAAATGCTTCTTAAAGTTCATGGTAGAATGTTCTAAGCTTCCAGCAAAGTTTGTGCAAGAGAGGTCTGCAGGGAAAATAATTCTGTATAACTTAAATGTCCTTTTTTTTTTTTTTGCAAAGATTATTTCCCAGCTATTTCACATCAGTTGTAAATTCATTTGGTTTCTAAGACTGGAAAACAAATATCATAACATAGGTATAATTGCATTAAAGATGGGCAACTCATGCTTTCATTGAACTTTTTGGGGTAGATTGACAGTATCCAGATGATTGCCTTGAGTTACTAGTAATCTGTAAGGATTCTGCAAGTATCTGTAAGGATTCTGCAAGTATTCCCACTGTGAATTTAAATATATAGCCAGAATATTTACCAAGGTCACCAAAGCTCACAGGACTTTTGCATTCTCACATTATAAAATTGGTAGATTTTGCTCTCTTTTTTTGTCTCAAATCTTGCAAGTGCTCAGACAAAAACATCAAAATGTAATGAGATTGGTTGATTTTATAAAATTCAAACCATTCAATAAAATTTTAAAGAAAGGTTTGCCCAGAACGGTTACGTTTTCTAACAATGAGGACATTTAACCAGTGGAATAGCTTGCCTTCAGACATTGTGGGTGCTTCATCACTGGAGGTTTTTAAGAAGAGGCTGGACAGTCACTTTTCCGAAATGGTATAGGACAGTGATGGTGAACTTATGGCACGTGTTCCAGAAGTGACATGCAGAGCCATCTCTCTGGGCACACGGAGCTGTCGCCTGTTGCCCTTCTGGGTTCTGGCGCACCAGCCAGCTGGTTTTCATGAGGGTGGGTGCACTGGACAGCTGCTCTTCCAGTTTCCGATGCTCCCACGTGCATGAAAACCAGCTGGCCACCACGCTGGAACCCAGAAGAGCAATGGGCGAAGGCTCGCATGGCCAAAGGCGCAGAGAGGGGATTCCAGCAGTCGCTTCCTAGGGGAGCAGAGCTGTCGGCCAGGATGGGTGGGCTGGGACTTCCCTGCCTTCCCACCAGAGCAGGCTACTTGCATGGCCCCAGCCCTCCAGACACATGTGTGTGGTCCAGAGAGCCTGGCTGGCTTGGGTGCCCCAGAAGAATGACAGAGGCAGTGGCAGCCACAGGGCAAGGGGAAGGAGCAACTGGCCAGTCCCTGCAGCCGCTCCCCTGCCAGCAAGCCAGGCCCTCGGCGGTGTCTCCATGTGTTAGGAGCTGTGCTCTCCTGTGGCCCTCCTGGGGCAGCTTGCCACCCTGACAGCAGCTTCTCCTCCTCCAGCATCCTGGCTGGAAGTGGCAGCATGAGAACTGCCATAGCCTCCTTGCCCCCAGAATGCTGGAGGATGAGGAGTAGTCATCGTTGGAGAGGCGAGCTGCCCCAGGAAGGCTGGAGGAGTGCGCAGCTCCTCACACATGGAGATGCCACCGAGGGCCTGGCTCGTTGGCAGGGGAGTGGCTACAGGGGCCGTCCAGTTGCTCCTGACCTTCACCCTGTGGCTATCGCTGCTGTTGCTGCTCTTCTGGGGCGCCCAAGCTGGCCAAGTGCTCTGGACCACAGACATGGTGTAAGAGGTGCGCTGGCCAGGAAGTGGTCATGCTCCCTTGGCAGAAGTGGCAGGAAGGGGGGTCTGCACTGTCCTGGGGGGGGGGGGGGGGGGGGGTGCTTCATTGACACTCTTCCAATTTACAGCGTGTGCATGCACACCGGCCAGCTGACCAGAAGACCAGGTGGCCGGCGTGCATGCACCCACCCAAAATATTAATATCCAAGTAATTACCATTATTTAATACTATTCAAACTCACTTCTAAGACATTCTGCTATTATTATCTCAATTTTATTTTAAAAATGCCTCTTTCAGCTCATTCCATTCCATGCTGGATTTGATATTATCCTACCGCTTGCCTGAAACTTTATAACCAGCCAGTCCAAATTCTGTCAGGTGATGCAAATATTCAGTTAATTAACTTAAATTAAGACCAATAGATACGCCTTTCATTCAGTTCAGGCCAGTTAAAATGACTTTCATTAAATTCAGGCCAGCTGAGATGGCTTTCACACAGATGCACATAAATCTTTAGCATCCAGGCTCACTGGAATCCAACTGTATAATTATGATGGGAACAACTGAATTGAACTGTTCAGACATTTGGATTGGAACTATTTCTGGAATTGAAACAACAACCAGAATCATACTGACTAGAAGAACAGATCCAATTTATACAGTCTTTTTTTTCCTTTGGTTCCTCAAGTTGGAGACAAAACAGTCAAGGCAATAGGATAATAACAGCATTTGACAAATTAGTACCTGTAGAGTCATGAGATGGGCAATCATACTGCAAATAAAAATAATACCAGGAAGATAGAAATTGATCCTCCATCTCCTTAAACTTTAGCCATGCATTTAATCAATTTCATATTATTCAAGCTGATAGGAGATCATAATTATTTTACAGCTTTCTAACAATCTGTTTATCTAGCAGAAGTGCAGCTATAGTTGTAGGCTGCATAAACAGAGGGATAGAATCAAGATCACGTGAAGTGTTAATACCACTTTATAATGCCTTGGTAAGGCCACACTTGGAATACTGCATCCAGTTTTGGTCGCCACGATGTAAAAAAGATGTGGAGACTCTAGAAAGAGTGCAGAGGAGAGCAACAAAGATGATTAGGGGACTGGAGGCTAAAACATATGAAGAATGGTTGCAGGAACTGGGTATGTCTAGTTTAATGAGAAGAAGAACTAGGGGAGACATGATAGCAGTGTTCCAATATCTCAGGGGCTGCCACAAAGAAGAGGGAGTCAAACTATTCTCCAAAGCACCTGAGAGCAGGACAAGAAGCAATGGGTGGAAACTAATCAAGGAGAGAAGCAACCTAGAACTAAGGAGAAATCTCCTGACAGTTAGAACAATTAATCAGCTCCAGAACAACTTATCTCCAGAAGTTGTGAATGCTCAAACACTGGAAGTTTTAAAGAAGATATTGGATAACCATTCATCTGAAGTGATTTAGAGTTTCCTGCCTAAGCAGGGGGTTGGACTAGAAGACTTCCAAGGTCCCTTCCAACTCTGTTATTCTGTTACAGTTTTCCTGCAAGGCAATGAAATGATAAATCTGTCTTTACAGAACTAAACTAAGCAGTTTATGGAGTTATCCGCGCAGTCTCAAGCATAATCAGTAGAATGGAAAGTGCATACCGGTTTATTATTATTTTACAGATTTACAGATTAACAGAGTTGGAAGTTGGAATTTAACAGATAAACTCCCTGCAATACCAGTTCTACAGGTGCTTCAACTTGCATGGTGGATCAAAAATGTCTACCTTGGTTGGCATCCAGTATTAGTGAGTTACAGAACTTCGCAGACATTCTAGTCATCAAAGCAGAGTATGTAACCAGCAGTGAGTTATTCATGGAAACCAGACAGGTAGATGGGACAGATATCCTAGTGCTTAATGTTCAGTTTGTTCCAAAGGCCAGAAATTCCATAATGAAGCAAATCAGTCAAATGAACTCTGGTCTGCAAGCATTACCAACCAATAGCATCACCAATAGGGTCTGCTTGAAAAAAAAAATCTTAAAATTTGGGGAGTTATAAATTAGGGGAGTGATTCTACCAATTTACATCCTGGTAATGGAAAGTATGAAAGAATATATTTACTATCCTGAATGAACAGGGATTTCTCCTTCCCTTCTGAGATTCAGCGTTTCACTACCTCCTGGAGAAGAGATTTAAAGCATCAACACCTTCTCCTTTGAGTGTAAATAAAATGGGCAAAAGAAAATGTCCAGGTGGCAACAAAGAATTGAACCAAGAAGACTACAGAGAAACAGGAATAGCTTCCAATCCAAAATCAAGCAACTCAGTGGGATGATGCGAGGAACAGCATATTCAACATGGCTATTATCCAAGAAATATTGGAAAATGTTTAGAACATAAAACAGAGTTGGAAGGAACCTTGGAGGTCTTCTAATCCAACCCCTTGCTCAAGCAGGAGACCCTATACCATTTTAGACAAATCGTCCAGCCTCTTCTTAAAAACTTCCAGTGTTGGAGCACCACAACTTTTAAAGGCAAGCTGTTCCACTGGTTAATTGTTCTCACCACTAGGAAATTTCTCCTTAGTTCTAAGTTGCTTCTCTCTTTGATTAGTTTCCATCCATTGTTTTTTGTCATGTCTCCTGGTGCTTTGGAGAATAGGTTGCCCCCCTCTTCTTTGTGGTAGACCCTCAAATATTGGAACACTGTTATCATGTCTCCCCTAGTCCTTCTTTTCCCTAGACTAGACATAACCAATTCCTGCAAATTGGGTATGTTTAGCAGGGTTCACTCCTTTTTCTAGGGGAATAAGCCAAAGAGAGTGTGAAAAAAGCCCTATTATTCAATTCCATGGTACCTTAGTACAATATTGAGTATACTTTTGATTCATGCATTTATTATAATTTATTTTAATTGCTAAAATGTATTTAGTATAATTTAATACATGTTTGCTGACTTCTGTATCACGTTTTGAATGATGGTATGGTACACCTTGTTTAAAAATGGAGAGGGAATCATTGGAGGAACTGCAGAATTTGTAGTGCATAAAATACTATTCTCCTGACTTTTGTCAGTGCTTGTAATAAAATCTCATCATGCAGGATTAATATCTTATTTTAGTGAAGAACAGAGACCTATAACATTTTGTCTTATATTGATCATATCCAGATTTTTTTAAATTTTGTTATTGTAGGACTGAAATGACCAGCTTATGTTATGATGGTCTCAAGAAAGATCATACTTTAAAAAAAAGTATTGCAGGTTTATTAGCAAAGATCAGATTTCATGCATCTAATAAATGCATTGCTAGGATGCAGACTAGCCAGATGATATGCCAGATGACAATAGCTGTATGTTTTAAGAGATGGGAGTAGCAATACTTAACTCTGCCTTTGCTCCTTCAGCAATTTTCTGATATTGTTTATTTGACAATTTGGAAACAATTTTCTATTAGCAAGGCAATTCTTTCTGAGATGGAATAAAGGACAACTGTGGGGTTACATGAAGCTGAGATGGATATCATTCTTAACAAATGAAGACTAGCTTGTTAAACAGGGATTTTATAGTAGGAAAACACAAACATTGGTTACATACACATACACTGGTTTTAACAACATAAAAAGAGCCCCATTAAAAATTATGTCACATTCTCCAAGCAATGTTTAACCTGGCTAATGTTGCAATGAATAAATCTGATGAATCAAAAATGCCTTCCTACCCTCACATGACTCAATAATTTAGATATCATTATTTTTACAATTTGCAATTTATGGAACAACAATCCCATATGTCTAGGATGTTAAAACAGATGGCAGCATTTAATTGAACTTGGAGATCTCAAAACCAGGGTCAGACCTGGTTAATATTTGGATGGAAGCATTGGAGAAATCCCAGGATTGTAGGCTAGGTTGCAAGGATGAATATATATCCGAGGCAGAGGTAAAGACAAAATGCTATTGCTTGTAAAAAAGCTAAATGGATGTATCCATGAATTCTTCAGAAGTAACCCAACTTGAAGGATATTCCCAAGATGTTTGAAGAAAAATGAACTGTCAGCCAGGTGTAGCTTTGGGAAGTATTTCCTATACCCTTCATCCTAATTTTAAAAGTTTTCTGAACGTAAGTAATCCTGACCTTTTGCAAGACCAATTTTCCCCTTCTCTGAATCAGTTTTGTAAGACAAAGAAAAGACTGTTTAAGATAGAAAATGGGATGCCAGGAAAAAAGGAATAAATCTGTTAGTATATGATTGTTAAAGAGCCTGGTGGTGCAGTGGACTAAGTGCTGTTAAAGTAATTGCTGCCTGCAATTACTGCAAGTTCAAATCTCACCAGGCTCAAGGTTGACTCAGCCTTCCATCCTTTCTAAGGTGGGTAAAATGAGGACCCGGTTTGTGGGGGCAATAAGCTGACTTTGATAAATATACAAACGTATGAAGGCTATTGCTTAACGCATTGTAAGCCGCTCTGAGTCTCTGGAGAAGGGCGGCATATAAATCAATTTTTTTTAAAAAAAATGCTATACCCTGTATTTTGCTCTGGGAAGGGGGGGGAATGTTGGGGAGGGAGGGAGGAGGTGGGTTGGGAAAACATTTGTAAAACTTTCTAAAACTTTTTAATAAAAAAAGAAAAGAAACAGAAAAAAAGGATGACCACATATACCTTGGGCTCTTTCACCTCATCCTCAGCATTGCAACTCCAATAGGTTACAAAGGGAGTAAAACCTTTGAGGAAGAAAATAAGAAAAATCATGAGGTTAGGCATACAGAGCCTGGATTTGTTCTTCAGAGAAATATTCCTCCTTTGTTGCTACACAAAATGTCTCAGTTGTACTTCCAGAGGGAGACCCCCAAGTACAACTGAACTCAAAGTAAAGACACAGAGAGTCAAACATGTTCTTCCAGTTTTTTGATACTGTAGTTGTTCAAAGAGAAAGATGAAAAGTCCGCTTTGAATATTGCATCAGTCGGAAATCTTCCCTCAACCATAATTTTTGCTTCACAATGTTGAAAGTTGCTTAGATATCTGTTTAGGGTGATCAGACAAGGGAAATCTTTGCTTTCTTTCACTTGAGAAGGCCCACAATTCTCTGCAAACCTTTGGTTGAGCCTCAATCATGGAAACCACATGCGGAGATTTTGATTGCTTTTTCTCAGCCCAATTATTTGCAGATTTCCAGGTATAACAGCGGAGTGTTGCAATGGATCTCCATGTAAGCTGTTTTGGATCCCTGGATAAACTGGGTGGCATTGATAAATCTATCAAATAAATAGTTATTTTTGTTTGAAAGAATAAGTCCTACTCTGACTTTATCATTTTAAAGACAGTTGAATACAGCTTTATGCCTGTTTATTTAGAAATCATTCCCATTGCTTCTAATAGGCCTTATGCTGTGATGTATTTGTGCTCTTTGAGCTTGGTGGCTTTCTTGCAGACATTTCATTACCAAGCTAGGTAACATCATCAGGTCTAGCGCTGATGATGTTACCTAGTTTGGTAATGAAACATGATCTTTCTGCATTCATCTGACATGATACTTACTTCTACAACCCATAAAAGGGCAGCGAGACATCCAATCAATGGAATGAATTTTTATTTGGAAATGTATCTCACCCAGTTCAATGAATGTTGTTCTTAAGTAATGGGTTGTATCCACCATATCTATGAATGATGGTTTGGAATATTGACTCAAACTACAGATAAACAATGCGTTCTGAGAGCCTCAGAAAGAATGGGTTGCATCAACTAGGTTTCATAACTAGCAAACAAATAATGGAAGCAAAGAGATATTTGTGCAATGTCTGTTATTACCAAGCACCAAGCAGACAATGCTTCATATCGGTTGCACATACAGTGTACCTACTGATTCTTTTAAAGAAAGCAGTCCCAGGTTTCCTTTGGTGTATGACAGCTGCACAAAAAAACAAACAAAAAACAACCCAATCAATTCCATTCAAATCCCAACTTCAAATACAAACAGACACAAAAGTGACATAGAAGAAAGGACTCAAAATGTACTAAATGGGTCATGAGGGGAAAAAAAAAGGAAATGACAAAGAGAAATGAAATTAACTTTTTTTTTAGTAAGTAGTCAACTGTCAACATTGCAGTGTGGATGTTACAAATGTCTAGTTGGATGTAACTTTCAAGTATTTTAGAGGTCACACTGGATTAGCCATTTTTGGAAGGACTCCTTAGTTCAGAGGTCTCCAATCTTGGCAACTTTAAGACTTGTGGACTTCAACTCCCAGAATTCCTCAGCCAGCTTTGCTTTTCTGGCTGAGGAATTCTGGGAGTTGAAGTCCACAAGTCTTAAAGTTGCCAAGATTGGAGACCCCTGCCTTAGTCTTTGGCTTTGATAAATGAGAGACTAGGCAGACCATTGACAAAGCATGACTTCAACTGGGTAGATGTAGAATGAAAATACCTTTCCTGTGTGGATATGGGTAGCTTTGCTGCCTCTGATTTCTGGTCCCAGAAGGGTTGTTGTTGTTACATATACAACAATGTGAAATCACAGTTGCCAGTTCTTTAGCTGGTGTTGGCCTTCATAGACATCAAGTTCTTCCAAAGAAACTAGGATGTTGTAATGTAGCATAGGTATAGATCCAAGCAGTGTTGCCTTTTGCAATTGACAGATAGGAATTTTTGGCAATGCATAATTTTTCTAAGTGTCATCCAAGATTTTTTTTATATGGGACTATGCTGATAACCACTGTGACCACCACAGCTGGTTTATGACATAATCTTTCAACGTTGATTTTGAGACCTTGATATTTTCTGATCTTTTCCAATTCTTTGTTTTCTATTGTATTATTCCTTGGTATTGCCACATCAATGGCCCAGGGGTAAAATCCAGCAGGTTCTGACAGGTTCTGGAGAACCGGTAGTGGAAATTTTGAGTAGTTTGGAGAACCAGCAAATACCACCTCTGGCTGGTCTCAGAGTGGAGTGGGAATGGAGATTTTGCAGTGTCCTTCCCCTAGAATGGAGTGGGAATGGAGATTTTGCAGTATCTTTCCCTTGCCACACCCACCAAGCCACGCCCACCAAGCCACATCATGCCTACGAAGCCACCCTCACAGAACCGGTAGTAAAAAAAATTGGATTTCACCACTGCAATTACCCACACTTTCTTTTTTTCCAACCACAAATCTCATGTCAATTTCTAAATCTGGTGTGTTATATGCCAAGACTTTATTTTAACCTGCACATTTTCAACTACTTTTTCATCTATATGTTCCTGCCAATTTTTCATTACCGAGACAAAATAGTTTTTTACAGATGTGCCAGTGAATCATTTTCTTGATGGGTATTATGTCATAGTTTATAATCTGTTTGGAATGACTTCTTTTATAAGAAAAGTTTTTATTGGTTAAAAATATACAATATTATAGTTTACAATATGTTGAATTTTCAATATCTTTGTAAAAAAGATATTTAAATTATTATTTTCTCTTTTTTAAATTCTCACACAACAGACGTTATTATGTTAAGTCAAAACAAACAACCGGATTATATAAAAGTTATGTAAACAAAGAAAGCCAATAGCCAAAATATTATACAAAGTACAGTGAAAAGAAAGAGTAAAAAGAGATATATATATATAAAAAATTAGATAATAGATTCCCCTCCTTTCTTCATTTCCTAGTTCTAGCTCTTAAAACCATGGCCTGGCCTCCCCCCTCCTCCCGGGCCGCCACAGCCCCGCCCGCCCCCGCTCCTTGTTCATCTAATACTTCCCCCTCTTCAGCTCCTGTATCTTCTCCCTCTAGGAAGGACTTATGCTGCTCAAAAAAGACCTTAGCCTCCGCTACGTTATTGATTTTCTTCCTACTGTCTTTCCAGAAAATCATCAAACCCTCCGGAATCAACCACCTAAAGCCTACTCCCTTAAGGTACAACTTGTTTGATAAAAAATAATATTTTCTCCTTAATTCTCGTACCTGTCTGGGAATCTGCTTTAGGATGGTGACCTCCTTGCCCCTGTACACCAGCGCCCCCAGTCTTTGTTTTCTCAATATCTCATCTCTCAGTTCCCTTCTTACAAATTTAATATGGACCTCTCTTGGGACACTATGTAAAATTGCAAATTGTGAGTTTACTCTATACACCAGATCCACATCCCTTCCAGTAGACTCCAAATCTCTTTCAAGAAATTCACCCAACATTTTGACCATCACTTCTCTCAAGTTTTCCTGGTCGAGTTGTTCCACGTTTTGAAACCTGAGAAAATAAGACATCTTATCCAATTGTAAAGTTAGCATTGCATTTCCTCTCCCTTCTTCCACCCACTGGAGTGCCCGTACCTCCCCCTACAGACCCCCCATCTTCTTCTTGTTTTGCTCTGCCAGCTGTTGAACATCATTTAAATCTTTTTTCGTAAGTGTCATTTCAGATTTAATTTCAGATAATCCTTTTTGTAAATCATCCAATTTTTCCAATTTCTGATCCAATTTTGCCAGTCTTTCCAAAATTTTTTCCATGTCAGCTGCTGTTGTTTTGTGTCCCTTGGCCATCTTGCAATGATAGAAGATGAAAAATCCCAAAAAACAAGCCTCCAGGAAAGAAAGAGGGATTGACAGTCAGTGTAATTTTTCCAGTATCCACCAGTGGGCGCTCACAGGAGCAACGAGTCCGGAGTGCAGAGTAGGTCAAACAGGAAGCTCGAGGTGGGTAACGTCTTCATTTGTAAATAAAGAAGCAGGAAGTCGGACCACCGCCATAGCTCTCCACCGGGAAGAGAGGCCACCAGACCTCTTTAACAAATTCTGATTCAGCCATCCTCAAGAAAAAGTCAGCAAAGGAAGGGTTTTTTTTCCATTTCTTTCCCCCTACTTCTCAGCCAGGGCACCTTTCCAGCTACAAGGGGGGGGAACTCCAACCCCCCCCCTCTCACCTCCAGGATGCCTTGTCAGCTCTCTGCTCCTTGCAGTTAAAACTCCATCATGCCTCCTCAACTCTCCGGTCGATCAGCTCCCAGTCCGCTGTGTCTTGCAGGTAAGCGCCGGTCCCCTTAGGTGCTGTGGCACCTCAGCGGCCCCAGAAAAGGCCACCGATCGCCTCCCTCCCCCGCTGGAGCCTCGGGTGTGCCAGCATCGGCCTCCCGGCCCCTGGATGTGAGGCAGGGGACCCCTGGCGAGCCGCCCTCAAACGGCAAATGCCCCAATATTAGGGCGTTTGGCCCATAGGGCCTCCAGATGGGGGGGATCGGACACTGGGGCCAGAGCTAGCCCGATCAGTGTCTGTCGCCTCCGGGACCAGAACCGGAAGTCCCGGAATGACTTCTTGAACAAGCTGAATGTCTGTTGTGTCTTCGGCTCCCGAGCCCGGACCTCCGGAGGAGGAATCCTCCGAAAGTGAAGAGGAGGGGGCAAGGGACTCCTCCCCTGGCCCGTCTGGTTTGGCACCACCCCAGGCCCCAGCTGAAAGCCCTGTGGAAGAAAGCTCCTCTGAGTCAGACGATAATGAGGAGAGGGAGTGGATTAATCCCAGGTGGCGACGATCAGAGAGACGGGCTCAGCAAAGGAGTGGGTGGGGCCGAGCACGAGGTGATGAGTCACAAAGCCAACGCCCCACAAGGTATAAAAGGAACTGACCTTACCTTGTTGGCTTTTGTGACGAACAAAGTTTTACCCTGACTGCTTGTGTCCTGAAATACTGCAGCAGCGAAGCGTTTTCTTTTAAGCTCGTATTGGATATAAATACTTGGAGCCTTATCAGGGACTGGCCGTGGCAATTCAAAACAACAGCTGTCGTTATCTATCCCGGGCTCGCTGCCAGCTCGTTGTTTATGGATGGTAAATAAACAACTTCTGAATACTCCTGTTCGAGTGTGTGTGCTTGTCTGGGCTTCTGAAGCAGGGAGGGGACAGAACAATGTCAGTGTTCCGACTGACGAACCCAACCAAAGCAAGCACGGCTAAGATGATCCACTCTCTTTATGCAAAACTTTATTTAGTACGTCATATCGACAAAGATGAGGGCAAAACCAGATCTAACTATTTCCTGCGCAAACCCACATAGTTAAAGTTCAGGTTCTCCCTCCTCCTATTAGGCCAGGTCACATTGTCCAATTGAGTTTTCTGGTATTGTTTTGAGAAAGTCTTTTGATTCTGATATGTACCTGCCAAAGTGTCCTTGGTTCTCATGGCTGGCATCTTTATGTCTGGAACCTAAGTTCTATCTACCCCTTCCCTCCCCCCATAATTCATTGGCAAACTGAGAAGTGATAATAGTTGCAACAGCAAAAGCGCCTTTTGAAGCTTGACACTGAGTCTATGCTGAGTTGTTTCTTGCTTCTTTGCGCACTCTGCACTTTGAATCATTTAATGATTTTTCAATTCTGGCCTTGATTGCATTAGTTCAAATAGCTTGCACTTGAGCAGTCAAAATCAAACCTTCAGGGTTTTTTCCTTTAAATGTTCCAGTTGTAAGCCATTGCTAGATTTTATCTTTATTCATGTTTCCCTCTATTCCAGTGGACTCTGGGTGGCATATGAAACAAGAAATGAATAGGAGCTCCTTGAAATAGCAGCTTGAAAGCTTGGCTTCTCACAGGAACAGAAATTAATAGAAACAAAAGAATCAAAGTGATCAAGAAAGCCACAGAGATAAGAAGACATAGAGAAAGAAGCTTGGATAGAACAATTGCAATTCGTAGCTATGCTGTTCCCTCAGATAATAATAATAATAATAATAATAATAATAATAATAATAATAATAATAATA
>WNWU01020997.1:0-41177 GCA_012654045.1 Ptyas mucosa | reverse complement strand
TCTCTCTCTCTCTCTCTCTCTCTCTCTCTCTCTCTCTCTCTCTCTCTCTCTCTCAGTTCACCTCAGCTCACTAGGGGGTTATTTGGTGAAAAAAAATAAGAGGAGGAAGAATATGTTCACTACCTTCAGTTATTTATAAAAACAATAAAAGTGAGATAAAAATATTCTGTGTAAAGACTATTATCTTCAACAAATATTCAAGGGTGGTAGATTTTCTTCAGTTAAGCAATCATGCCTAATCTCCTACATTAAAAAAAGAGTGAGCCCAGGCAACATTATGTCATTCATGACTTGCAAACTTTTCTACAATTTATTATTTCTTAAAACAAAGACTTGCTTCTGACGTAAAGAAATGTGGCTTTTCTTTAAATATTCAGTTTCCTGTAGGAGGCATATTTTGTATTCAACTTGTACAGTATAGTATGTAATTTTGCCTTATCAACACATTTTCTGCACAATTTATGTTAATATTTGTTATATACACACTATACCTTCGTGGGTAACTTTCAATTTTATGCCTTTTTGAATGCAACTTTAAAAATATTTTAAATGCCTCTTCCACAAATATATGTTTTTAATGTAATTGCGCTAAGATTCTTAGTATTAATGTTATTTGCATCTTGAGGAGTGTTGTGTAGGTGTTTTTTCTACTGATAGTATAAAAGACAGGAGTAACATTTTCAGCTGTTTGTTTTCTTGACATTTCGAAATCTAACTCCCAAGTCTGCAACATATTTTAAACACATTTGAAATTAATGATGTTTGAGGCATCTTTTGAACATGTTTGCAATCTCATCAGATCTTTGCAAGGTGTTTGACTTATTGATGTATTCCCAGGTACCAAACAAAACTACACAACAATGAACTTTTAATTTATTACACCAAGATATGTAACTCCTCCAATAAGTTCTCAGCTTTGACAGAATGGTGAGTCTCAACTCCATGTAATACTTTCAAGTGGAAGTTTAGCATAACACTGATAAAACTCCATAAACTATATTATAGTCTTGAAACATTATTGGATCTCTTGTAACTTTTCTTTGAATGATCTCAGCTCTGGGATGATGATGGTGGTGGTGGTGGTGGTGGTGGTGATGATGATATCTATTCAGTCGTGTCCAATTCTTGGCAATTCTATGGGCCAGCTCTCTCACATCTTCCGATCTTCCACTGCTTCTTTGTATTTTTCTATGCTCTCTCAGCTTTAATGGTGTCCAGCCATTGTGTTCTTTGGAGGCCTTTTACTACTAACTCTTTCCAAAATAATTGCCTTCTCCAGTGAGTTACCCCACATGACATGGCCAAAATAACGAGATACAGTTTTGTGATATTTCCTTGTAGTGACATATCTAGTGTCATGCACTCCAACGTTTGCTTTTTGGACATCTTTGCTGTCCAAGGAGTATGCAGAAGCCTTCTCCAGCAATACAGTTCAAATGTTCTGATTTTCTTCCTTCCTTGCTTATTTAAGGTCCAACTTTCACAACCATAGGTAGCTATGGGGAACACAATAAATAGCAATAGTACCTGGACTTCTATACCATGTCACAATGCTTTACTGCCCTCTCTAAGCGACTTACAGAGTCAGCATATTGCCCCCAACAATTTGGCCCTCATTTTACCTACTTCAGAAGGATGGAAGGTTGAATCAATCTTGAGCCTGGTGAGATTTGAACTGACAAATTACAGGCAGCTGGCAGTCAACAGAAGTAGCCTGCTGTACTGAACTCTAACCACTGCACCACCATGGTTCATAAAGTGGATTGAGCTATATTTGTTTGCCAGGCCAATGTCCTTGCTTTTCCAAATTTGGCTCATGTTCATCATTTCTGGGTGATCCAATGCAATCCAACATTTTATTTTTAGGTTGCATTCACCACTTTGAATTATCTGTGACCCTAGGAAAGTGAAATTTTGCACACATTCTCTTCATTGTCAGTTTCTGTTTTGATGCTTCCATTCCTTGCAGTGGTCATGAGCTTGGTCGTTTTGATGTTCAGAAAGAGACCAAAATTCTTACTTTTTTCTTTGATTTTCTTTATCAGATGTTCCAAGGCTACTTTGGTTTCTGAGAGGAGAGTTGTATCATCAGCATATCGAAGATTGTTGAGGTTTCCTACTCCAATCTTTACCTTGATTTTTGACACTTCAAGATCTAGTTTATGTAGAATCTCCATTTCTGTAAGAAAAAAAAACATATTAAAGGGTTCCCAATCTCATGTGATTTTTTCATTGTTAATCCTATAGAAATAAACATGGTAAATTGCCTTCATCTCTATGATTGTATGTCCTTGCACCAGGGGTGAAATGCTCCCAGTTCGGACTGGATCGCCCATCTGGTAGCAATGGAGGCAGGTGGTTCGGAAAACCGGTAGCAAAACTCCTTGCCCTCGCCCAGTTGCGATCATCAGAGGCTTTTTAAAAAAAATTTAAAAGCATTTTTTCTACAACCTCTTCAGCAGAAAAAATGCTTTTAAAAGTAAAAAAAAAAGCCTCTGATGATCAGGCAACTCAGCTGGGATCATCAGAGGCTTTTAAAAACATTTTTTTACAGCCTCTTTGGCCGAAGAGGTTATAGAAAAAAATGGTTTTAAAAGTAAAAAAAAAAAAAAGTTGGCCATGCCCACTCAATCACATTACCCCCCTCACCAAGCCACGCCCACAGAACCGGTAGAAACAAAGTTTAGATTTCACCACTGCCTTGCACAACTAAATTCCTGTACACATTTTGCACAACTAACTTCCCAGAAGCAAAGTCCAGGGACTACCATCAAAATCCCTTTTTGAGGATTAAAGATTGATAGTAGTGACTGATGATCAGTGATGAGGATCTGTGCAAATACTGGTTGAAACAGTTAACTTTTCAAACCAAGCTTAATGCTTCCTTTCTATTTACACGTAATTATTCTCTGCAGCTGTGAGCTTGATGCAAATGCAAATCAGGGGTTCACTCCTGTTTTTCATTATATATGATGTAATTATCATATTGATGCCATATTGTGAGTCATCATAAGGCAATTTCACTGCTAAATGCACACATTATCTATCAGTGCTAGTCTGTTGTCACAATTTCTGTGACACTGTTTTGTCCATTGCCACATTCTTCTCACTTGTAGCTGAGTGTTCAAAAGATGTAGCAATGTGGTTAAATTTAGCAAGAATCTGTTACAATTAATCCTAAAACAGGATCATAGATTCTATGGCACATTTTAGGGCCTTGGGTTGTGTTTGAATTCTCTCTCTGCACTTGCTGTAGGTCTTGTGTGTCAATGGTATGAATATAATAAGTAAGAGTTCTTTAGGTTTTGTAGATGTTCCTCATGAATACCTGGATAACCTTGTAGACCAGGGTCCATGGTAATTTTCCAAATGTTTAGAGCAGTATTTCTCAACCTTAACAATTTTAAGATGTGTGGATTGCAAGTCCCAGAATTCTCCAACCAAGATGTCTGGCTGGGAAATTTTGGCAGTTGAAATCCATGCATCTTAAAGTTGCCAAGATTGAGAAACACAGGTTTATAACTCTTAGCTTGTGACTCTTTCTTCAACCAATATCTACTTTCACGACATATTAATCCAACTTGCTCATTATTGTATTTATCAGTTAAGGATTTTCACTTAGACTGGAATTATTTTCTTCTCCAGTATAACATTTAAATTGTATTTCTAATGGCTTTAATTTAACATCTCTGAAATGCCCAATTTATGCTATGATATCACTGATTCAGAAGGTCCAGCAGCCAATTACATTGACCTAATTTTACCATTCACTCCTACAGTTTATCATTATCGCTGAACAGATTTCACCTTTTATGCTATGGATTTCCAGATTATCTTTCCTTGTTCCACTTTCATTATCAAATTCTTCACATATACTGCAGCAGTATAACTTTTTGAACAGTGGCTTAACTTATTTATCAAATGATTTGCTTTTTTTTTATTGAAAAAGTTTTACAAACAAAATTAAACATTTCTCCCCCTCCCCCCACCCCCTTCATATTCTTAATAATAAACACATTACACTATCATTATTACATTTCAAATTTTCCTGTTGTGTTTACATTTATATAAAATCTTTTCTCCCTCACCCCCAACCCTCCCCTCCCCAACCTTGACCTCCCCAAGCAGTAACAGGGTGTTACAATAACAAACATAAACATATACTAAAATATACTAACATACTAAAGAAAAATTCAAAATTTCCCTTAAATCCTTTAACTCCCCTAATTAAACTTTATCAGCCTCCCTAAAAATATGAGTAACCTTGATAAAAGAAAATAAAGACACCAATAATAAAAGAAAAAAAGAGAAAGAAAGAAAAGAAAAAGAAAACCAAAGACAGAATCCCAAAGAAAATATCCTGCCTTTCCCCAACACCTTTTTTTCCAACATCTATATTAAAACCTTAATTATTATCCATCCTTTTTACTTATTAAGATTGTACAGTATTTTTTTTAAAATAAAATAATACTAAAATTATTATCCTTCTTTTTAACTTTAAAGTTAAGCATTTTGCTCAAAAAAGAAAAGGGGAAAAAAAAGGAAAAAGGAAAAAAGAAAGGCAAACCCTTTAAACCTTTATGCTTGTTAAAATTATACATGTTTTTTTTTCCTTTTCTAAAATAACCCCAAATTTTAGCAAAACTAAAATTATTATCCATCTTTTAACTTGTTAAAATTAAACATTTTTCACAAAATAAAAACAAAAACAAATCCCTTAAACCCTTTAAAAAAAAAGAAAAAAAGAAAAAAGGTAGCTTTAAAATTATACATTTCGAATTTTACATTTCCAACAATAATAAAACTAAAATTATTAACCATCTTTCTTATAATAAGCTAAAATTATAAACCATCTTTTTAACTTATTAAAATTAAACATCAGTAATACTTCGTGAATCATTATAAATATAAATCCCCAACCTTCCGGAGGGTAAATTATTTTTAACTTTAGGCATTATAATAATAGAAAAAAGGAGAAGAGAAACAAAAGAGCATTATCCATTTTTACCTATAAAATATCCATAACCTTTAAAACCATCATTATTAAAAGTCTTTCATCTTCTTCTTAAATTTCTTCCAATCCTTTATTTGCCATAGTTCTTTCCATATTCCTTCAGGCCCTCCTAACTTCTTAAACTTGCCCTGAGGCTGATATATCATAAAATTTCTTCAATTTAATAATCTGCTCCCTTAGCTTGAATTTATAATCCTGGTTCCGCCATTTCTTACTTATATCGTCCAGCAGGCTATTCCTTTGTGTATCAAACCTCCAATTGCCAAATAGTTCTTCCACTTGTGTTGATTTATTCAATTGCTATCCTTCTATAAACAAATTAGGGATGCCCACCAGAGCTTCCATTTGAACCATGTCCACCAACATACAGGTCCCTGCATCTTGTGTCTCCTTCTGTGAACTTTGCTGTATAACATCCTCTGGATTCCCCAACCACATTTCATTGTCAGACTTCTTTTGAATTAAAGCCAAAATATTAGAGGTAATCAAGTCTGAAAGCTCTTGAAAAATCTTTGCAAATCCAATTTGAGCATCATTTAAATCCAAAGACCATAATCCTGCAGGTCCAACTTGAGCCATTATTCCAGCTTTTCCATGTCAGCTCTAAATGTTCTTCATGGCTCTTTGTCTGCTACAAATGTAACAAGCACTAACAATCACTTTCACTAAGCACCATTTTTTTTCCCTTTCAAAGTTTTCAGGCGGAGTTAAAGACTACGCAATCCATTCCTGCTCTCCTGCTCTGTTCAGCCAGCTTCTTAGTTACAATTCAAAATAAAATTAAAAATAAATCTTGATACTTTTATTTTTTTACCCAAAAATGATTTTAATTGCTGGTGTGGTCGCGTCGTTTCGCTCTGCATCAAGGCAGAGTCATTCCAGGTCCGGAGCTTCTTGGCTGGTTTCTGGGGAGTTCCCCTTCTTTGCACCCCAGAATTTTTCCTGGGGGGCTTTGGGGAACTCTACCCCCACCAGCCTGCTCTTCACTCTCCCCTTTGCCCGGGGAGAGCTTTCCCAAGCTTCCCGACAGCGTTTGTCAGCTGTTCGGGAGCTTTTAAAGAACGAGGAAGCGGGCGCCCATTTCTAGGCATCGTCAACGAGCCGCGGAGCCACCAGAAGTCGATTTGCTTTTTTTTTTAATGAGCAGCAAACTCTGTGAATACGCCACACTATATTGCTTTTCCTTTTCCTACAAGTTTCTCCTTTAAATCTGCATTTTGTTGGTGGTTGTGAATTTCTGCCACAATGATAATATAGTTCATTTTGACATATTACAGTCTTTATTACAAGCTTATTCACATTTGTGTTTGTATCCTGACTACAGCTTTTATAGTATCTCTAGCAGCAGTTTCCATGGGGATGGCAATTTTATATGCTCTCTTAAATCTTAAACAACCAGCACTGAAGATGGTACCTAGTTAGGTAACATCCACAAGCAAACAACCAAGCTCGGAGAGCACCAAAGATTCCATAGCTCTCTTAAATGTTAAATCAAAGAACTATCGGCTACATTACTTTTCTCAATAAAGCTAGCCATCTTGCTGTGCTTTTTTCTCTTGTTTACTGCAACCAGTTTTGTGTTATCCTTATTTTGTTTGTTTCTTCCCCATTTGGAAACAAGTTCAGTCTTGAGCGCCTTCTCATTTTTCATTCCACTGTTGTGCCTTTTCTACCAATCAAACAAAAGGTCAAGTGTAGATTTACCTGCTGCTTACTTTATTGAAACTTCTAGAAATAATTCCAGTGAATTTGCAAAAAAGTATGATATAACACTGTACAGAATCTGAGGTTATCAAGTAAGAATTCAAACAGGCTGAACCAGTCAATAATAACAACAACCCAAATATATTACAAGGGAGATTATATTAGCGGATGAGACTATTTTGACCACACACAAAATGCTAACAGGTTCCTTTTGCATTCCTAGCATAGAAAATATAGAAAGTAGCAATGGAGTTAAGATGGAAATGGAATGTGAAAAAGAGAGCCCACTTGGTGTAGTAGTTAAAGCATCAGGCTAGAAACTTGGAAACCATGAGTTCTAGTCCAACCTTAGGTGCAAAGCCAACTGAGCCAGTCACTTACTCTCAGCTCTAGGAAGCAGGCAAAGGCAAACCACTTCTGAAAAATTGTGCCAAGAAAACTGCAGGAATTAACACTGGCATAATCAATAGGGAGAGAGAGAGAGAGAGAGAGAGAGAGAGGGAGGGAGAGAGAGAGAGGGAGGGAGGGAGGGAGGGAGAGAGAGAGAGAGAGAGAGAGAGAGAGATCCTGTTTCCCTGAAAATAAGACCCAACTGGAAAATAAGTCCTAGCATGATTTTTCAGGATGCTCGTAATATAAGCCCTAACCCCAAAATAAGCCCCAGTTAAGATTGTAAGCCAGATGGGTGCATTTAGTACCGTATTTCCCCTAAAATAAGACTTAAGCAGAAAATAAGCCCTAATGCATCTTTTGGAGCAAAAATTAATCTAAGACCCAGTCTTATTTTTGGGGAAACATGATAGATAGATAGATAGATAGATAGATAGATAGATGATAGATGGATGGATGGATGGATGGATGGATGGATGGATGGATCAGAGAGACACAGACAGACAGATAAATCTACATCAATTCAGATAAAATTTAAACGTAAGTCCTGTGATTGTTCATAGCAACAAAAGGTAGACTTTGCTAGTGAAAAGGGTTGTGAAAAAAATTCAATTTGAAGATGATTTGATCAAATTACCCCATCAAGGATATTTATAGAGGAAAGCTAATGGCATAGTATATTTACTTACCACTTCCCTCCCCCCCAAAAAAGACCTTTTTTATTTTATTTTTTTGCACATTTTTCTGCCCATTTAGTGTTCTTGCACACAAGTGCCACACTATTTGCCTGGAAGCAAAAGCAGACAATTGAAGACCAATCCACCTTATTGTGATGGTTTATGAGGCAGAGCCTTTCTTACAGCACTTCACTTCAAATGCTGAGGCAGACGGGTGCCTTCTTCGAATAAGCATAAAAACGAAGGTATTATTGTAAGCTCAGCTTTAACATTCTTTTCAGGAAACCAGTAGAGTATTTTTCCCCCCCTCTCCCACCAGAGCCATTTGCAAATAGATTTGGGAGGATTCATTTTCTTAGACTGTTAAAGGGAAATGGTATGCATTCAACTCTAATACTTTGTTTTATCTGGAGGAGGAGAAGCCGTACATGCATATTAGCTTGACTCATTCTTCACAAAACGAAGTCTGCAGATTTGATTTTATTTCAAATTTGCAAATCTTGTTTTGTGAAGAATGAGAACACAAAAGAAAAGGAACGGATTTAGGGTGGGATAATATTTCAAATACCGTTTGCTGGCTCCTTCAGAAAGAGAAGTACAAATGTAATTAAAACAAATGCCTTTGATAAACATAAATTTGAGGAGTAGGGAATTGGCCACCTGGTTGTTTGAAGATATCAGGACTCAATTTCTTTAGATGGAAGGCTGCCCCCAAAACTGCAGGTCTAGCAGAGGACCAGAAAACTAGATGTAAGAGGAAAATGTTTTAACCTAAGTTCCTACTGATATATTAATTTCTACCTGCAAAAAAAAGGGGGGGGCAGAATGTTGTATTTATGTGCACTCAGGCATGTGAAACTTCATGACCAATGAGAAAATACAAGTCAGTGTGAAAATGCAAATGGACATTTCGGCAAATAAACCGATTAGCAGCTTGTTTCTATGTGCCGTTCTAGACGCCAGTGCTCAGTTACAGAATAATATATGGCTTGGGCTTGGGATATCTTCAGGACTTCTATGTCAGACAGAATCTGTACATCTGATATGGATAAGCAGAGGGGAGGGTGCTGTGGGTCCTTATCCTGAAGGAGATAAGAAGGCAAGAACAAATACATGGGACTTTATCTGCAAGAAGCCTACTAAATCATCTGGAAAGCCGGCATCTCTTCCTACATATCTAGATTACTCTGAATAGGAGTAATGATGAATGATAAATACAAGTTATCTATCCAGGGTTGCAATTGCTTGTGAAAAGCCCATGGCCACAGTGGAGATCAGGAATCTATGAGCTCTACCCAATATTTTCCCAGGGCATGTGCCAACCCTGAAGCTGGCCTGGCCGAAGTCATCTCGGAGCTTCAGTGCTGCCACACTGGAGCTGAGAGATAGGGAGAGAGGATTAGAGATAGCTGGGGTCGTGTAGTTAAAATAAAGTACTTTCTCTAGGGAACCAAGGACATTCTCACATCTGGCCCAAGGAAGGAGGAGTGATATCACCAGACAGTGCTATGATTGCACCATGTGACTGTTTGGGGTTGAGGGAAAAACTTTTACTTTTAACTAGATGAAAACCATGGGACCCTTCAGAGTCAGTTTTCACCAGATTTGTGCCAATATGATATATCCAATAAAGCTATTTTGTCAACATGCAAAGCATCCCTGGCCTGCTCTCAAGTTGCCATAAGCAAGTGGGGATTGGAAACTGACGAAATGGCACACATTCCAGACTTATCTCTCTCAAGGCTGTATCCCAGGGTAACCCACAGTGGCTGGAGGGGAGCGGTCTCTACAACCCATGAAATTGCTCCATTGGCAAATGTGATTGATGACACACCCCAGGGGGGAGGGAGGAAACAGAGTCATGATTGGGGCATAAATTACATAGGATCAGAGCTGGCTTTACTTGGGAACGTGCCAACATGAAGCTCCTAATAAATAACTGGATTTCTTTTGAAGCTTGGCTCAAGGCTCATGATTTAATTAGGGCATCCGTAGGAACCCTGATATATTCATATGAGGGATTCATCTGCCTCGGAGTTTTACTTAGTATGGGTCTATTACTTGGAACCCTGACAGCATGGTGGCTGTAAAGACAATGTTCCTTAAAAGGATTACTGCTAGATAGGCAGTCAGTATACCAAGAGCCTTAGCTTGTCTTTGTGGTCCAATTCCACACACAAGCTCCTTAGAGTACCAGGGAACTGAAATGACTAGAGATAACATTATAGCAATATTCCAATATTTGAGGGGGTCAACTTATTTTCCAAGGCAGCTGAAAGCAGGACAAGAACTAATGGATGAAAACTAATCAAGGAGAGAAACAACCTAGAATTAAGGAGAAATGTCCTGACAGTGAGAACAATTAACTAATAGAAGTTGTGGGTACTCCATCACTAGAGGCTTCTATGAAGAGACTGGACAGCCACTTGTCTGGAATAATATATGGTCTTCTGCTTGAGCATGGGGATGGACTAGAAGACCTCCAAGGTCCCTTCCAACTCTTTTATTCTGAGTTGTCATTGTAAGATTATTACAGACCCAATCCACTTTTATAATGTTTGAAAAATCTTCTCTAGTCTCATCTTAATCATCTTCATGCCTCCTAGTACTTTTCCATTTGAGTGACTGTAGTCATCCAGTACACTTGGTGCTGTACCTCTTCCTGTTTTAAGAATGATCTCTTATGATAACTTAGAAATCTTGAGTTCTGGTAGGAAATTTAAAATATACATCTTGAAGTCAGCACAGATTGCATCCTTTTGTACAAAATTGTACTTGAAAGGAGTTGTTGGAGAAATATCTCATTGTGTTTGCCTTCATCCATATGAGCCAAAGATCAAGCTATTGTCATTGGCAAGATGATGTGTAAGACTTCTCTCACTAATTCCCAACTGCTGGACTGCTGATGCAGGGCAGAATGATAAAAGCTACACGGTTTGCCCACTAGCATCTCAAAGGTTTGCTCAAAAGTCATGTTCATCATTCAGAAACAATGACACTTGACATTTTCCTTTGCACGAAGCAATTTGTCTAATAAAGCTGGGAGAAAATTGAATTTGTCAGCTACTTAAGTGCATTGGTCTCTCCAAATATAGTAAACCAAGCCTAGATAAGAAGTGTTCCTTTATTTTCTTCTGATTTAAAATATAATTCATCATTAGACATCATCTCTTCTGTTTCACTCATTCCCTCAGATCTTTATGGTTAAAAATGTGGAGGATTAACATCGTATAGGATGACTTATACAAGGCATAACAAGAAAAGCAGTTCAATATATTGGTTAAGGCAGTGTGCCAGAAATTCTTTTGGTCTAAAGCGAGCTGGGTGACTTTAGGCCAGTCTCTCTCTCTTAAACCCTAGGAAGCAGGCAATGGCAAGCCATTTCTGAAAAAAAAACTTGCCAAGAGAACTGTAGAGATGGGTCCAGGAAGTACCAGGTATCAACATCAAACAGATTGACTCAAAGGTGCAAGTGAGTGTACTTGTACACATACACATACACACGCACACAGACACACAATTGGGGGGAGAGAGGGAGAGAGCAAGGGAGAAAGAGGGAGAGGGAGAAGGAGGGGGAGAGGGAGGGAGGGAGGGAGAGAGAGGGGGGGAGAGGGACCATATGATATAAGCCAGGGCTGTCAAACTCGCGGCCCGTGGGCCAAATACGTCATGAGCTGGCCACGCTCACACCTGGTTTAGCAAAGAGGGAAAAAGTCCCAATACATCACATGACGCCATCATGACAACCCAAGATTGACACCCCTGGCATAAGCCAAACTGGAGCGGCAGGGAGGGAACAGAAACAAAAGTAGCAGGCAAACTGAAATCCCTTGATCCCTTTGCAAAGAAAAATAAAATATGGTAGGAACTCTTTTCCTTGGGAGGTATGTGGACACAATATCATTATTAATGGTACATGGTGCAATTATATTTAGGGCATATATACAATATTGTTAGTAGAGAGATAGCCAGAGTAGGTCAGCCCATAGGACATCATATAATTCAGTAAAGGTCACAGTATGATTTGCACATTTTTTTGGGTCATTCCTATGTAACATTTTGGATGGTATATAACCTGCAACCTTTTTTTAGCTTGGGGCTCTTTGGCATTTTGTTTTTGGCTGGGAGCCTAGTGATCATTACTGTATAGTTGTGCATGCCAATAAAAAATACGTTGTGACATCTATCACTAAATACTTTGGTCCCTTATGAGTAATACTCAATTTATAACCATTTGTTTAGTGAGCATTTGAAGTTATAATGGCACTTAGAAAAGTACCTTACAATCAGTCCTTGCACTTACAATTGTTGCAGTATACCCACAATCACATGATTAAAATTTGGACACATGCTACCAGCATGTATTTAAAAAAGACTTTTTTTTTTGCAAACTTCTGGCAATATTTTATGGATTTGAAATTGAATTGTTGATGTTTTATGGATTTGCTTATACATAAGGAATAGGGTATGAGTTGAAGAATTATTTGTTTGTAACCTTATAAGGGTAAAGAGTTACTAAATTTGTAAATACTTGTAAAAAAAAAGATTGGAAGTCACTTCTTTTAATATTTCTTTTCATTTTATTATATTCTTCCTTGTCTTTTTCCCTGCACTTTTCTTTTTTCCATTCTTTTCTCTTTGTTTTAGTTCCATTAATTTTTACTATTTTAATATGCAAAATATTTTGGTTCTCATGAAATACTTTATATTATTTAATTATTTCCAAAATTTTATTGTAAAAGTTTCAATGTTCCAAAGTTGTTGAAACCCTTAATTTGTTTATAACTTTCTTACATCAAAATCTTATTTATCTTTTTGCTGTTTATTTCCAAGTTCTTAAAGTTAATAAGGTTTGTTTTGTTCAAGAAGAAAAGTAAACTCATCAGATGGCTTTTCAAACTTGTTGTTCCAAAGATCTCTAATAGTCTTACGATAATTAAATAAGTAATTTTTGGAAATAGGTATTTTCCAAAAGTCATTAGAAAGTGAAGCTAGTCTTTTAACAGACCCCACTAGTGCTGTGAACATGATGGCCAATCATTTTATTTTCTAACTCTCAAAGCTGCATATGACTTTTTAAGGAGCAATTATCCAGAGCCAATGTGCATGATCTCCCATCCATTCCTTATCCAGTGATGTTCTAAAGAACAGTCTATTTGACTATTCCTCAATGTTTGCCTTGGTCTTCATCATCAATTCTGGTGGAGACATGATTAATTTAAAATTTAATTTAAAAATTAAACGTTTTCAGTGGGTGATAGAATGCAAAACGATAATGTGCACCCAGAGAGATGAGGTGGGGCATTCTATAAAATGCCATCAGAGAATACCTGATGGTACTTTTACGTCAAGTTGCTTATCCGGATAAAGTTACATTTTTTTTACATATGTAGTGTTGGTTTATTGTTTAACAGTTACAGTATGTTTTTAAAAACAACAACAACAAATCAACCCGTTGTTTTTATAGCAATTGATATAAAAATAGAAACTATTGTCAATATTTCCTTTGAAAAGAAACTGGACAAGGCAGCAGGGATTTTGTGTTAAGCCTCTTCAATAGTCTTACGTGGAATAACCTGTGCCAAATTTTACCCCTTCCATGCACCCTTATAACTTATTCATACGTAGTATTTTTCACCAATCTCAAGAAAAAGAGAATGGCTGTTCGTTTAAGTTAAAACATGCAAGAAAAAATGTTAATTGCTTCATTATCACATTTTACCATTAGCTCTTCACAATGAACTTCACTAACTACAGAAGTAATTGGGCAGCTGTCACATGGTTTACTAGAGTTATTTGTATATATCTGCATGCATGTTCTTTAAGAAAATAGGGTTAAATTAGAGAAACAAGAACACACAGTGTTCTTTTCTTTTTAATATTTCTGGGACAATGTTCTTAATCCAATCTTCTTTTGAACAAACATTCTTTCCTTGATGCCCACTTTCTGCAACCATTAGGATAGTCTATTTTTTCAGACCATTGGACAATTATTTCCCAGACTATTGATTAATTAGAGTGTTCATCTTTATTGTTTCTTAGCAAACAGCATGTGGATTATCTGCTGTTTCGGTCTAAATTATGTTGTGATCTTGTATGATTGCTTAACCACTTGGTCAGCCTTGGGATAGCTTAAATAGTGGTGTTTTATTGCTAGACCGTTTACATGAAATCTATATGTGAGCAATTCTGCAAATGGAAAAGATTGTTATAGTCCATTCACCTTTATTTGTGAGCAAATAGGTATCTGTTTGGATAACTAAAGCAGAAAGAAATCTAGATTTATGTGCTTTTAAACAGATTAGGTCTGGGTTGACCTTACCTGCCAAAAGAAGTAAATTGTTCTGCATTTTACAAGCATAGAAAAAAAAATGGTTTCTCTAACTGCACCCAAGGAGTGACGGAATAAAGTTATAAATGCATCGATTTTGCAAGATCTTTTTCACAGTCGTTTAAATGTCAGGATTTATACTGAACACTTTAATCCATTTTACACCCTATTCTACCTTTAGCAGGAAAGGGGAACAAATTTTATGGTTTCTCAGAACAGATTGCTTTCTTTCTTTCTTTTTTCTTTTTTTTTTAAAAAGGTGAATAATCCTTTTTAAACCATGTAAGCTGCAAATTAATTTGCCAGAGTAAATTCATAAAAAAAGTAAAACTTTTTCAGCTTTATGCTACTTTTTTTCCAGATGTCTGAAGAACCAAAACCAGGGTTTTTTTCCCTTCCTAATTTGTAGGTACTTGGAGCTGGAAAAACAAGAGAGATTTGAGTTGGTTGTGCCAAAATACGGTACTTGACAGATTTATTTCAGGTTACAAGCTGTAAGTGTAGATGAGGAGTAATTAGATATACATTTTAACCTCTGAATTTGCATTTCCCAGAAGAGAAAGGAAGGGACAAAGTGATAATATAACTAGTCATGTGAGCAAACCTTGCTATTCCTGGCTTTATAAAATAGGATAGAAGATCCTGGAAGCCATCTTTTTTGTTAGATCTTCAGGCCTGCCACATTTACTACTGTGGGAAATTGGGAGGGGGGATTGTATGGAGCAGGGGTGATATATAATCATAATAACATTCCTTTCTCAAGAAGTCAAGGACATCTTGCCCTGCATCTAGAAGGCTGGAACTGGGAGGCATCTCCAGTTGGGACGGTGCTTAGATTGGACCATGTGATGGATATGTAGGTATTGGGCAGGGACTTGAACTTTCCTTTGGGAGGGGAAACTTTCAGATTTGGATTTTCCCAGCTGTGCCAATATGACATCTCTAATAAAATGGAACTTTGAGGAAACTCAGGCCTCAGAGTTTTCTTTCATTGGGAGTGTTATTTGGAACCCTGACATTAACCCGAATCCTAACCATTAGACCACCAGGGAAAGAAAACTCAGAGGATTGAGTTTCCTCAAAATTTCATTTTATTAGTGATGTCATATTGGCACAGCTGGGAAAACCCAAATCTGAAAGTTGCACATCCTAGTCCCTGACTTCCAACAATTTGTTTAGTGACCTTTCAAAGTTCAAACAGCACTGAAAAAAGTGACTTATGACCATTTTTCACACTTCTCCTCTTATACAATTGAGCGAGTCCAGAGATATTTCACAAGAAGAGTGCTCCCCTCCTCTGCTCGCAACAGAATACCTTATGCCACGAGGCTTGAAATTTTGGGCTTAGACAACTTAGAACTAGACCGCCTTCGGCCTGATCTAAGCGTAGTGCACAAAATTATCTACTACAATGTCCTACCTGTCAATGACTACTTCAGCTTCAACTACAACAATACACGAGCAAACAATAGATACAAACTTAAGGTAAACCACTCCAAACTCGATTTCAGAAAATACAACTTCAGCAATAGAGTGGTCAATGCCTGGAATGCACTACCTGACTCTGTGGTTTCTTCCCCAAACCCCCATAACTTTAACCTTAGACTGTCTACTGTTGACCTCACCCCATTCCTAAGAGGTATATAAGGGGCGTGGATAAGCGCACCAACATGCCTACCGTCCCTGTCCTAATGTCCCCATTTATCCGTATTCATTTCCTGTATTCATAATTGTGCTTATACTTATATCTGTTATCTTATACATGCTTGAAAAATAATTTTTTTTTAAAAAAAAGCTAGACCCTACACTTTCAAAATGGTTTCCCCTTGTCTGCTTCCTAGGGCTGAGAGAGAAAGACTGGCCAAGATGGCTTTGTGTATAAAGCAGGATTAGATCCTGCAAAAAGATTAGTCTTCCAGTTTCTATCCTAGTGCCTCTAGATTACTAGACCTCTTTTTAAGCTAGCCAAATAGTAATTTGGCTGAAAATAACAAAGAAATGTCATTCTTATCTTCATTTTGGCAAGCATTGTTTCATGGAGCACATAATGCATAAATCCTAATAAGATAAAAAGGCAAAATAATAAAAACCCGGCTTTTTCAGGAGGCAACTGGACTTTCTTGTTATTTTCTTTGAAGATGTTTCACTTCTCATCCAAGAAGCTTCTTCAGCTCTGACAGGATAGTGGGGAATGGACAGATTTATCCTCCTTGCAGACAGCTGGTAATTTGCATCCTTTTATAGGGTCACTGAAGCACTTGGAGGTTTATCTGTGTCCTCAGGGTCACTTGAGTGGTGCTCTTGGTTCCTGTAGTCTGCCATTTTTCCTCTGGAAAGCCATTCCTACTCCCATCCCATTCAAAGGGTGTTCATCCCTATAAACTGTATAGCTAAAAGAAATACAGTGGAATTTGGATATTAAATCATCGTGTGAAAAGATGATCAAAATAGATTCCTCTTTGTGAAAACATTTGCTGCAAACCCTTAAAGGCATAATGATTATGACTGCAGTGAATGAGGTCCATCTTTTGACTTTATCTCTTGTGATGGGCTGGGTAAGAACATAGCACACTGCCAGATTATTGCTCTATTAGGCTCAATTTCTGAGCAGTCGAGTGAATGTATGTATTTATTCACAATATTTACAACTCCCCAGCTCTCAATATTCCAGCATTCCCTAATCCCAGTTCAGTACTTTATCCCAGCCTTGTGCAACTGAATTATTTTTCAGATATGTTTGATTTTACCTTCTGAATTTCACAGCTATTATGGCTCTTGTTGAGAAATTTGGGGAAGTTGCCTTAACCATTCACTATACTAGCTGTCATTATCATGAACTGGATTTGGTAATATATGGATCGCAACCATCCAGCTCTTTTGATACTCATGGTCACATTGACAGTAATATTTGGGGCTCGGGAAAGGTATTCAATGATTTAACTTTGTCTGCTACTTTTTTGACATGCCAGTTGAAATGGTAGAACAGAACTGGGTGGCCTAATTCATTTATGATTAAAAAAACCACAACCTTCCTCTGCAATAGGGTACCATACACACTTCTGATTCATCTTTCTTTTTATCCTGATGTCAATTCTGGGGCAGGGAACACTAAAGAGCAGGGAGAGGTCTAAAATAGTCATTTGAGACTTGTGGTTGAATGGGGTTTTATTATTATTATTATTTAGTCCTTATTTTACAGAGGAATTATTGAGTCTGTCATCTGCATCTCTATAACTGTCTGGTTTGGTTCTGCAACCCAACAAGACAGACACAGACTTCAGAGGATAATTAGAACTGCAGAAAAAACAATTACTACCAACCTGCCTTCCATTGAGGACTGTGAAAATATCTACAGACCCCTAGCATCCTGGACATAAATTGTTTCAACTTCTATCCTCAAAAAGATGCTATAGGGCACTGCACACCAGAACAACTAGACACAAAGTCAGTTTTTTCCCGAATGCCATCACTCTGCTTAACAATTAATTCCCACAACACTGTCAAATAATTTACTAAAATTGGATTATTATTATTATTCTCTTCCTTACTAGTATCTATCTCTTCCCACTTATTATTATAACCATGTTGCTTGTATCTTTCAATTATATTGTTTTTATTTGTTTCCTGGTACAATTTGACAGCTTATTAGTAACCTTGACTATCACTAAGTGTTGTATCTTTTTATTCTTGATGAATGTATTTTATTCTCCTTATGTACACTGAGAGCATATAAATCTAAGACAAATTCCTTGTGTGTCCAATCACACTTGGCCAATAAAGAATTCTATTCTATTCTATTTAGTCCTTATAATCATCATCATTTAATGACCCCATAATCCCTTGCAGGGTGGAGTCTGGGCAACTGAATGGAGTTAGCTGAGCATTTAATGGACAGATGCCCTTCCTGTCGCCAATGCAGACCTTTGCTCAGCAGATATACTGTATTCTCTCTCTCTCTCTTTTTAAAGTTTTTCAGTTTTATTTCTTATACACATAATATAAAATGTACAGTTTCTTATACATAGTGAATTATACATATACATATACATGTTTTCCTTAAAGAAAGTGCTAAAATAAGGCTTTTTAATTACATTTGGAGGTGCTCCTCTACCTTTTCTTCCCTCATTTGGCCACCAACCTTCTTCTTCTTCTCCTCTTTCCCTTCCCTTCCCTTCCCCCCCTCCTCTCCTCTCCTACTTTCTCCTTCTCCTCTCCTATCTCATTCTACTTCCCCTTCATTTCCCCCACTCTTTTGTTCTTTTCTCCCTTCTCCCCTTCTCTCCTACTCCTCTCCTACCCTTCCTTCCTCTCCTTTTTCCTTTCTTCCCCTCCCTCTCCTCTTTCTACCCTCTCTTCCTCTCTCCTTTCTATCTTCTTTACTGTGGAATATTCTTCTTGTTTGGTATCCGAGCAACTCCTGTATTCTAATAATATATACTTTCTTTCGATTTTTTTTAAAAAAAAATTTATATGCTGCCCTTCTCCAGAGACTCAGGGCGGCTTACAATGCGTTAAGCAATAGCCTTCATACTTTTGTATATTTTATACAAAGTCAGCTTATTGCCCCCACAACCGGGTCCTCATTTTACCCACCTTAGAAAGGATGGAAGGCTGAGTCAGCTTTGAGCCTGGTGAGAATTGAACTCGCAGTAATTGCAGGCAGCTGGATATTAAATGTTGCCTTAGTAGGAGGCATTACCCTCCTACGCCACTCAGGCTCAGATTTCTTTTCAGATTTATTCTATCTATCAGTATTATCATCATAATTGCACATTTATTCTTATTATCTTCTCTTTTCTCCCCCTCCCATCCCCCTTTTTCATGACCCCAAAATTAGGGTTCAGAAAACCAAATTTTAAGCCCCACCTCCCTCCCCATTACCCCTCCCTCCCCTCCACCTTCCCCCTGACTTTCCAGAGCAAAATACAGGGTATTTCATTGAGCAATCTTAATATAACATATGCTGACTATCTATAAACTCTTTTCATCCCTTTTTCACTTTTACTCCCTATTTAGATAGCTAAGTAATAACATATCTTAAATCCAAATATTCATTCATATACTATTTGAAACTTTTTAGTTCCATATTTGTTTTGAATATAATCAATCCATCTTCTCCAGTCCACAATATATCTTTCTTGTGATTGGTCTTTCAACAGATATACTGTATTCTCATTGTGCTCAAACAGAGAAATATCTGCCTCTACCTAGGATCGAACTCACAGCCTCCTGATTGTGAGGCGAAAGCTCAACCTCTAGGCCACTACACTACCCTGCTTATTATTTAGTCCTTATCCATTCCTTTAATCCTTCCCTTCCCTTCTTCCCTATTAAACCATGAACTTTTCTCTTGGTCTTACTTCTGGATGGAATTCTGTTAGCATTGTCCATATACCTGGAAGGTTTCAGGTCGGGGAAAGTCTCTGAATTAAACATATGCTCATATTTATCAACAACCTTTCAACAAATTAGTTATCTATCGTTGAAGACAGTGGGGTAATCAAGATAGAATCTTGGGGTAAAGTCTAGTTTTGCATTTAGAACAAAGGAGAGGTATTAATGCAGCAAATTTGGTATTTTGAAATAAATGGATACATAATCATATTAAAAGAGTATCATCTGAGCATTAGGTCAATTAACTCCCGGACCTAACTAAATTACCTACATTGGTTAAAAATTATTTTAACATCTTCTTTTTCAAGTTTCTGAAATCATGCAGAAGCCTCATAGTTACATAGACGCAGGAGTTTCTGCAGATAGAAACTGCAGTCTACCAGCTCTTTAGGACTAACAAAAGTGTCCATGCATAACTTTTTATAGATCATAATTAACACACAGTTCATTAGATTTATGGAATATAGTTATTCCATAAATGATTATGAGAACAGGAAGGTCATTAAAAAAGCAGTAAGGAATATCATAGACATTATTGCATTTATGAGCTGATTAACATAGTGAAAAAAGACTGACTTTTTAAAAACCCCAAACAATAATGTCATATCTTCGGATGAAGTTTATCTTAGTTGTCTTGTGAAGGATTTGGCCATTTCTTGTTAAAAAATGTCCACTTTGATATCAAAAACAGAGTATCCTGAAATTTCAAATGTTCCCTCGGTATTTTTCAATATCCTTATCTCAGCTATCAATTACCGTATATGCAGTGGTGGGATTCAAGTAATTTAACAACCGGTTCTCTGCCCTAATGATTTCTTCCAACAACCAGTTTGCCAAACTGCTCAGAAAGTTAACAACCGGTTCTCCCGAAGTGGTGTGAACTGGCTGAATCCCACCACTGATTATATGCCCATCTGGTCCTCTGCAGAAGAATTGAAAAAATTGTCTAAAAAACTGACCTCCAGTGGAAGACCTGGTAAGAGGATGGAGGGAAATGACTAAGAACATGTCCTTATTTTCATTCTTTATATTAACAAATTGTGCCAGAAAAGAAAGAACAACAAATATAATAATCAAATATTAAACAATGAGCATAGACTTCTGGATGTGTTATTTATTTTTTTCCAATAAAATTGACACACTTCTTAATAATAAGAACAATCAACCAATGGAACAGAAGTTGCCTTCGGAAGTTGTAGGAGCTTTATCACTTGAGGCTTTCAAGAAAAGATTGGACTGCCATTTGTCAGAAATTGTGTAGGGTCTCCTGCTTAGGCGGGAGGTTGGACTAGATCAGTGATGGCGAACCTTTTTTTCCTCAGGTGCCGAAAGCGCATGCGTGTACCTGCTGACACCCATAATGCAATGCTCCCCAACAGGCCCTACCCCCACGCATGTGCACGTGACCCCCATGCTCCCCCCACCCCCATGCATGCTCCCCCCATTTTTGTGCTAGCAGGCCTCCCTGAAGCCTCCTGGAACAAAAAATCGGGGGTGGGGGGGCACTCCGCACACCCCCACGCATGCATGCACAACCTCCTCCCCGCGCATGCATGTGCATCTCCCAGCAGAGACCCGAAAATCAGTTGGCCGGCGGAAGGCACACGAGCGTGTGTAGTGGAGCTGACCTGGGCATTGGCTCTGGTGCCCACAGAGATGGCTCCGCATGCCACCTATGGCACATGTGCTGTAGGTTCGCCATCACGGGACTAGATGATCTACAAGGTCCCTCCCAACTCTGTTAATCTGTTATTTCTGAGTACATTAATCTATCAGAAAATATTTCAATCCATTTCTGTCAGTGCTCCCCTGTAGAACAGATAAGAAACACAAGCAGATGAGCTAATCGTTGTAAAGCTGTTGTTAATTGCGAAGTCATGTCTGACCCATCATGACCCACTGATCCCCTCCAGGCCTTTCTGTCCTCAACCACCATCTAGAGTCCATTTAAGCTCACACCGACTGTTTCAGTGACTCCATCCAGCTACCTCATTCTCTGTAGTCCCCTTTTTCTTTTGCCCTCAATTGCTCCCAGCATTAGGCTCTTCTCCAGTGAGTCCTTCCTTCTCATTAGGTGGCCAAAGTATTTGAGATTCATCTTCAGGATCTGGCCTTCTAAAGAGCAGTCAGGGTTGATCTCCTCTAGGACTGACTTGTTTGTTCGTCTTGCAGTCGGAAGTTCAGAAAAGCTGATCATATGAATTCCGGACACTGCAACTGTCATCAATATGAACCATTTGCCAAGCATCTGAATTTTGATCACATGACCATCGGGATGCTGAAACGGTTGTAAGTGTGATAAATGGTCATAAAAACGGTCACTATTTTCAGTGCCGTTTTAATTTCAAAGAATCATTAAATGAACTGTTGTAAGTCAAGGACTACTTGTGGTATTAACTACTTAAGTTTCTTGAGATCAGTAAAGGCCAGGTAAGTGCTGGATTAGAACCTAAATACAATTCATTTCAAAATTGATTTCTATGGATTGATCATGGCTTGATTTCTATTTTGTATTTTACTTTTGCATAGTCCCATATTTAGTGCACAGTTTGGTGCACAGAAAAAGGCTCTGTATATCAATTTTTTTTGGTTCTGTGGAAATGTTATAATGCTAACAAGATAACTTTAATGATACAAACTAAAGTTTTTGTTGCAAACATTGAATAAATAGATCTTTGATCCAGACCCAAGGCTCCTTCAGCAAAACGCTTCAAAAATGACAGTTTTATTGCTGCAAAACTCTAAACGCAGAAATAATTAATTGCACCCAATGTGCGCCACAAAAAGGCTCACCATAATATCACTTAATTGCTATGATTATTCTCTCCTGTCACCTTTGACTGTTTTGATCTTGGCTTTGTTCCTGATAAATAGAGAGGCTTAATGAAAAATTAAACTGGAGGGATGTTGGAAAATAGAATATTATTATTTAATTTAGGTTTGGGTATCTATTTTTATGGTGTAATTTATAAAAATGCTGCACTGATGTAACCCCCCTCCCTCCCCCAATATGACCAGAGTGTAAATACAAAGCTTACCTTAGTGATGCATGGGATAGTTTATTTATATTGATTCTTGAAATAAATATAACCTTCAAGTCAGACTTGAATCCCAGCAACTACATGGACAGGTTCATCAAACTTTTGACACAAGTAGCCCTCAACTTAACACCATTCATTTAGTCATCGCACTGATGCCTATCTGTGGTCATTCTGTTTTTTCCTTTAGATAAGGAACTATCTGAAAAAATCACCCAAAGAGGCAGAGGTTGCGTAGTTACCACTAAAATGCTCTTCCCTAAGTTAACATGATATATTCTTGCAACAGAATTCCATTTGGGAGTCTTGACATTAGGTCCGGCATTTGAAGGACAGAAGTGACTTTGCCAACTTCGGTTGTAGCCCGCCAGCGGCCAGCAGAGCTGGCAGCAGATTCAGACAATGAGGAGGTTGGGGAGGAACGTGGGCCAGTCCTGGAGTCTGGGGAAGGCTCGGACAATGGCTCTGAGTCGGAGGCAGAGAGGGGGACAACACCATCTGGTAGTTCTTTGCTGCCTTCAGAGTCTTCGGAGTCTGACATCAGTGAGGCAGAAGAACAGCGTGAGCCTGTTCCCAGTGTGCACATGCACAGAGCTGCCAGGAGACAGGAACAATTAAGGAAACAGGGTCGACTTGGGAGTAAGGCTTGGAGATGATTGGCCCCTCCCATAAGACATAATAGAGAAGCGAACGGGACGTGAGTTTTTGCAGGAAGCAATTAGTTCATCTGATAGACTGATAGACCTGATAGACTGTTTAAGAAGCTTTTCAGACTGGGAATGACAATAATTCACAGCCGTTTGAATTAAAGAGGTTTGCCCGGACTAGGTTTGCGCTGTTTCCTTTCTAAGGAAGCCTAGGTCGGAACAACTTCCAGGGTTGCTTGCAGAAGTGTTCTGAAGGCGAATATATGTGTCCCAGGATAATCTGGGTTGGTCACCAGGACCAGAGGTTTTGTCTTCCTAGCTTTCAGACTAATGCTGGAGCCTGTCTTCAGGGAACTTCTCTCTAGCAAAGTTCTCTAGCAGTGCTATTCTATTCAGAGCAGTGACCAGCCCAGATTGGATCCTGCAAAAGATGTTCTCTTAAAAGCCTGGGAGCTCCCTCACTATTATTTAGTCCTATTTTGTAATGGAACTATTTCTCTGAGATAAATATTTTATAACCTACAATGTATTTCTGTCCTATTTTTTCCTTAAGGTTTAAAAAGGAAGTCAATGACATTTGATCAATCATTAAAATGATATGGGCTGGCACACATAAATACCTTTCTCCTGAAGGTCCTTGTTACAAGTGCTCAGAATAGGTCGGGCTCAAATGACTAGATTCACATATGTAAACTTCAAGCCAGGGGTGAAATCCAGCAGGTTCTGACAGGTTCTGGTAGCGGAAATTTTGAGTAGTTCAGAAAACCGGCAGTGGAAATTTTGAGTAGTTCAGAGAACTGGCAAATACCACCTCTGGCTGGCCCCAGGAGTGGGGCGGGAATGGGGATTTTGCAGTATCCTTCTCCTGCCATGACCACCAAGCCACGCCCACCAAGCCACACCATGCCCACCAAGCCACACCCACAGAACCGGAAGTAAAAAAAAATTGGATTTCACCACTGCTTCAAGCTATCTACTTCATTGCATTTTGCCTATAATACAGGAATCTCCCCAGATTGCTTGCATTCCTGTGAGAACAGCTAGCAAAAATTCCAGTCCTGGATCACTTGCAACTGTGGAAAGATTCAAGACTAATTCCCTTCTTGATTCCTACCCCTGTTTGGCTGGATGTTTCCCAACAGAATGCGGAGATCCATTTGAAACTAATGTTAAGAGAGAGGCCCTCTATAATTGAATTGCAATGATCACTCTACCCAGGAAGGAAAACCATCTCTTCAATTTCAAGTAATATCGGATTCTTCAGGATGGGATGGATGTTGTGAGTCAGAAATTACCACATTTATAGAAAGGTAAATGGATAAGGTTAGATGAAATTATTCTCCAACATATTTGGAGGGACCTAGTTTGGGAAGATGCTGTAATCCTCAGATTGCTCCAGGCCCAAAGCTCCAGGTTGTAGCTCTATCTTAACTTTTTTGAAGCCCCATCCTGGGATACTTCTGCTGCTAAGGGAGAGGAGGTAAGTTAGATAAGCCTATATCACCACATCAGAATGAATGGCAGCCAGTCCAACCATTTAAACCCTTACCCCAGACACGGATGTGATTACTTTAGCCTTTATTCAGCTACATTTTGTAGTGAAGAATTGGTTTCTAGTTGCTTACAGATGAATGATGCATTTTTCTGGTTTCCTGAATTACCCTCATTAGTTGTGATTTTTGCTTTTCAGTTAAAATACATCATGATGGTTTAACGGCCAACCTTTCAGTGCACAAAGGCTGCACTTGCTATAGGTTTTGAAAGTGAGGTGCAAACTGCACAGGATAATGATGTCAAAGTAGGCTGTTGGAAAAATAAATAAGCCCCGAATATCATAAATCTTTGCATAAAGTGTTACAGCAGTGAAAAATTAATAATGATGAAGTAAAATGGTATGCGCTATTCATTTAATCCTTTAGATCTGTGATGACATCCACCCTGAATAGTAACTGCCTCCTGAACATTCCTGCAGAAAAGAGTGCTAAGAATACAACTATTAATTAATTAAATTCATTTTAAGCAAACCATTAAGCTTTGAACCTAAGGAATAACAAGGTCAGTCAGAGACTTTATCTTTGATTGCTGGTCTGTCTTCTTCAATCTTTAATTTCTGTTGTTACTTTTTTGGCACTAAAGGAAGTTGTCACTCTCCTGTCCTTCACAGTTCAAACCAAAGTCAACTAGTCATTATAAATTGCAAAAATATAAACATGACATGGGCAGCCAGCATTGCAACATTAATCATACCTTGTACATACCACCATTCAAATGGCAAAACCCTGAAGCTTAATTTATAATCTCTTGGGTCTGACATTGTTATTTTCAGAGAAAGCTCTATTTCTTGCTAGGTTTTTTTTTTAAAAAAATAATTCTATCTTCCTCATGAATAACAACCTTGATATATCTCATTTCCACCCTTGGAGCAAGTTATATGAAGGCACGCAGTCAGTCGTCCCTCTCTTGCTACATTTTTCTCCGAACTGATGTTGAACCTTTTCTGCTTGATTGGTCTACCATCAGTCTTATAGACATGTTTGTGTGTATGTCTATATCTGCCCATATCCTTCCTTGATATTTCCTAGCTGAGTGGAGAAAACTCTCATCTGAAAGTACAGGGGGGAAAAAAATTTCGACTGACGATACTAACCCAGATGAACCAAAGATCTAACTCAATATGGATGTCTCTTTATAAATATTGTAAAACAAAATCAATTATAATTGATTTCAGTGTGACTTATTTGTATATAAGCATGCTTAAGTTTCATATTTCTTATTTTCTATTATTGAAGGGGAAAAAAAAGCTGTGGAAACATAGACATTGTCCCAAATGATTCAGATTTTTCTTTAATTCAACCCAGAGGTGGGTTTCAGCAGATTCTGACCAGTTCTGGAGAACCGGTAGTGGAAATTTTGAGTAGTTTGGAGAACCTGTAAATACCACCTATATCTGGCCCCGCTCCCATCTCTGCTTTCCGAGTCCCAGCTGATCGGAAGGAAATGGGGATTTTGCAGTAACCTTCCCCTGGGGTGGGGACGGAATGGAGATTTTACAATATCCTTCCCCTGGATTAGAGTGGGAATGGAGATTTACAGTATCCTTCCCTTGTCACGCCCACCAAGCCACATCACACCCACCAAGCCATGCCCACAGAACCAGTAATAAAAAATTTTGAATCCCACCACTGATTCAACCTATAGAGCTAATACCTGACCTAACATTTAAGGACATATTACCCATCTTGCAGATCTATCATAGATATGATGTCAAAGAGAAATTGTATCCTGACTTTGGACGAGACCAAACTATCTCAAAGTGTAGAATTATTGCTGACAGAACAAAATTGAAAGGACAATATGGAGTCCATGGTTCTTGCTGAGTTTGGTTGTTTGTTTGCAGACATTTTGTTACCCAACTAGGTAGCGTCATCAGTATTGGTGAGTGGGGGGGGCGGTTTGCTCCCTTTTTAAAAATAGTAGCTTGCCCTACCAATGTTGGTGGCTGGGTGATTTTCTCCTTGGCAGTTTCTTGATTAGGGCATTGTATTCTGTTTGACTGACTGACGCTAATCCTGCTGATCTTGGCATTGGCTGCTAATAGTTGTGAATAGCAAAGGGAGTGAGGTGTTGGTGAAAAGATAGATTTTTAAAAGAAAAATTATAAGTGGGTTGGGTGGGTTGGTTAAAAAGACGATTGTGAGCTATTTGTTAAGGAACAAAGGATTGTGGGACAAAAAATAAGATTAAAAAGACTGAATTTTGCTTCCCATTTAATCTGTTTGCTAATTGGGGATCTCTTTTTTCTAGATTTCTTCATCTCTCCTCTGCTTTACAGGTAGCCCTTGAATTATGACAGCAGTTGGGACTGGGACGCCATCGCTAAGCAATGCTATTGTAAAGCATGGCATCACATGATTGTGTGACCAAGCAACAGCAATTCTGTCAAGCTTGGTCAACTTTGTAACACCAAGACACACAGGTTGCTAAATAGGAACTGGTCAAGAGTTCCAGATAATGTGGGGGTGATGCAGGGGGTGAAAGACATTCTAGGAAGTCTAGTGAAGACCCTGGGCAAGTTGAGCAGGGTTTCTGATGAAGTGGCTGAAGGAAGGAGGGTGTGGGTGAATTTGAGTGCAATGAGGCAGAAGGAAGGAGGGTGCAGATGTGTGCGAATCAGAGGTGGGCTTCATATACTGTAGCAACTGGTTCACCCAGCACCAGAAATGTGAGCGCGCCCAGGCAGGTAGGCAGCCCCACCCACAGGTCACCACTACTGGTTTGCTCGAACCGGCTGAATACCACCTCTGGTTCGAATGCAGGGAGGCCGAGGAAAGGAGGGTATGATATGGTGTGCAAGAAAGCCGGGTGCGGGGGGGACTTACCAGAGTGACTTGCGACTTCCCCATTGACTGAGTTTGTCAATGAAAGATTGTGAATCGTGATCATGTGATTATGGGACATGCAGTCATCATAAGTGAAATCTGGTTGTCAAGCGCCTGAATCGTGTATGGTGGGACAGCTTCAAGGACCGGTCATCAGTGCCACTGGTTCAGTTCCATAAGAACTTTGGTGGACTATCTGTGTTGAATTTTTACATCGCATAAAATCTATGTCAGTTTTGCAAAGAAAAACTTCTGTGGAGAAAAAAATATTGGCTTAGAAGCCACCAGTTGACAGCTTGCTAAATGCTCTGCGTATTTCTCTGTGGTTCTCGCTAGGGCAAAGAATCTCTATCCTACAGTTCAGTGATCCTAAACAATCAATAAAATTCACCATTTGATATTTAAAAGTTCATTAAAGAAAGCCTCTAAGAAGAAGGAGTCCAATTAATAGCAGTTAGGAACAGATCCAAATTGATTGTTGCTGATTGCTATTTAACGCTGCCTTCTGATTCACTAATGCAATTGACACGGAGGCAGAAAGAGAAAAAGAGAGAGAGAGAGAATGTTTTTATTATTTTATTGTCTCATTTAGAGCCAAAGTGAAATCAAAAGTGATTTTTTTCAAGTTCACATTAGGAAAAGAAAATTAACATCCGTGCTCAATATAAGTTGTGTACAATTCTAAATTAACAAGGTCTTTTTTTTCCCCTTTTCAGAAAATCTTCATTGCTGAAAGTGCTTTTAAACAAGCAGCATATGGAGTAATCGGATCAGGATTTTTGTTTTAAACTTCCCAATTTAAGGGTGTGTTTGTGTGCATGTGCCTGCATATCAGTGGTGGAATTCAATTTTTTTTACTACTGGTTCAGTGGGCGTGGCTTGGTGGGCGTGGCAGGAGAAGATACTGCAAAATCCCCATTCCCACCCCACTCCAGGGGAAGGATATTGCAAAATCCCTATTTCCTCCCCACTCCTGGGGGGGGGGAAGGGTATTGCAAAATCTCCATTCCCACCCCACTCTGGGACCAGCCAGATGTGGTATTTGCCGGTTCTCCGAACTACTCAAAATTTCTATCACCACTTCTCCAGAACCTGTCAGAACCTGCTGAATAGCACCCCTGATGCATATCCTTTTGAAAATTATATGTATATGTATACCAATATGTATAGATATATATCTGTATGTGTGTGTGTGTGTGTATACATACACCTGTGTATATGTATGTATGTATGTGTGTGTGTATATATATATACACACACACTCTCGGCTTTCCTTTCCTGCCTGTGCTGGCCGAGTTAAACACACAACTCAAACTATGATTTAACTCATTTAATGACAGCTACTCGACAGATGATAAGCAAATACCGGCTCTCTATACAAGAATAAAGCTGGAGCTGAGAGCGGCCACTACTCAGCTCCTTTTTATAGGTTATCCTGCCGGCTGTTTTGTAATAGTCCACAATCAGCATCAGCTGATAAGCTGCATGCTTTCCTCCCTGCTTTGAAGTTGCTGGAGCTTTCCTCGGGTTGCTGACATATGACATCATCGGTCTGTGTTTACAGCTTCAGGTAGGACTGTTCCAACTATCCAGCACAGGATTCCTACCTCCCAATATCCCACAAACAGCTGTACCGAACCTCACTAATCCCACCAATAACATTGCTACCGCTATCACCCTATTCTCACCACCATCACCAACACCTGTGCTTATTGTTCTGGCATTAATATGTTCGGCCAGCTGGTTTTCTACGTTTTTCTACATTTTCTACTCTACATTTTTCTCTTATTCGGTAAGTTGTCGAGCATGCTCGACACACACACATACACATACATACATACACACATACACAAAAGGATACACAGGCACATGCTCACAAACACACCCTAAAATTGGGAAGTTTAAAACAAAAAAATATCGGCATTGGATTAACATGTTATAGTCCATAACATTTATCCTGCAATAGACTAATTCAGAAGCATCATTATCATCATGTCTAAATAGTACATAGATAGATAGTAGCTTGGCAACTTGGCTGGGATCTCAGTTTAGGGCAGGGGAAATTACTCTTTAGAGAATAAATACCAATCACTTTGATGATAGTTTGGGTTGAAATGGGATTACTCTGCCCACAACATAGGCTTGTGCAAGGAGAATAGATGGAGATTTGATTTAAAAAGCAATTCAAATGTATCTCTGAATCAAATTGGCATTTGGAATTGAATTGGCAAGCTGACTAAATCAAACTGGATGCCCCTAAATTAATTAGGATAATTTTGGATGCTTCAGCACAACTTGAAAAATGGCTTTTTCTCAACAGATTTGGAAATCCAAGTCCAAACTGAATTGATTCAGCTTCATGATTCAGTTTAAGTGTCTGAACTGAATTGGTTTGAATTGTTCAAATCAGACTGATTTTTTTTCAAATGAAATAAATACTTTGAATGAGATTTTTTTTTCCATCTTATTTTATAGTAAGGCTTCAAATGGCTAGGCATATTATTTTATATTATTTATTTATTTATTTATTTGTCAAACATATACAAGATAACACGTATAGGTATGAACATAAACATAAATAAAGGAGGTAAATACAAATAAATGGGGACAGTAGGACAGGGATGGTAGGCACGCTGGTGTGCTTATGCACGCCCCCTTTATGGACCTCTTAAGAAGGGAGTGAGGTCCAGGGTAAACAGTTTGAAGTTGAAACTCTGAGGGTTTGAGGCTGTAACAATGGAGTTGGGTAGAGCATTCCAGGCATTGACCACTCTGTTGCTGAAATCATATTTCTTTCAATCAAGTTTGAAGTGGTTTACCTTGAGTTTGTATCGATTGTTTGCCCGTGTACTATTGTGGTTAAAACTGATAAAGTTGTTGACAGACAAGATGTTGTAGAAGACAATTTTGTGTACTATGCTTAAATCGGACCGCAATTATGCTTAAATCAGACCGGCGCAATTCCAGATTGTCCAAGCCCAAAATTTTAAGCCTGGTGGCATAGGGAATTTTCTTGTGAGTAGAGGAGTGGAGTACTCTTCTCGTAAAATACCTCTGAACCCGCTCAATCATGTTATACAACTGTAGATCAAATTTTGTAAAATAAATTTTATATTTATTCCCAAACATGACATACAGAAGTCTAAAGGGAGTTCCAATAAAAGCATTAAGTCCAGGTTATAAAATTAGATGACCACTTCAATGTTAGAATAATCCAAGAGCCACTGACTTGAAAAGGAACAATTTTTACTATGATATTCACAGTAAAGCAATGACTGAAATATTTTCTGCAACAGACTGATGCAGACTTCTGCAACCGAAGACTTGCTATGTAGCCTTACCATTGTTGGTACTGAAGGTGTAATAAAACAAAACATTATTTGTAGACAGTTTAAGTTTGTAATAACTTTTAATCTGTTAAAACACTTAAAAGCTCTACAGTTTCTTGCTATAGTTCTTAAGTGAATCACTGCAGTTGTTAAGTTAATAACACCATTGTTAAATGAATCTGGCTTCCCCATTGACTTTGCTTGTAAGAAGGTCACAAAAAGTGATCACATGACCCCATAAAGGTTAGGCAACCATTCATAATAGAAATAAACTTCGTGGGGTATCTTCTAAAGTTAGAAAAAGTGAGTGAGAGAGAGAGATTAAAGAGGACCAATGTTTCTCTAAATAATGCAAGGAAAGTATAAAGGTAAAAGTAAAGGTTCCCCTCGCACACATGTGCTAGTTGTTCCTAACTCTAGGGGGTGGTGCTCAACTCTGTTTCTAAGCCAAAGAGCCACCATTGTCTGAAGCCGTCTCCGTGGTCATGTGGCTAGCATGACTAAACACCAAAGGCGCACGGAATGCTGTTACCTTCCCACCAAAGGTGGTCCCTATTTTTCTACTTGCATTTTTTACCTGCTTTCAAACTGCCAGGTTGGCGAAAGCTGGGACAAGTAATGGGAACTCATCCCGTTGCGCAGTACTAGGGATTCGAACTGCTGAACTGATGACCTTTTGATCTACAAGCTCAATGACTTAGCCACTGAGCCACCACATCCCCCCATTAAAGACAGTATAAAAATTATAAAAAAACCAAGATTGTTGGCACTTCAGGTAAAAGGGAGCAACTTAACTATATTGCAAGTGACTAAAGCCCTGTTCAAGTTGACTTTCACATTTTCAATCTAACAAACATTCAAGAAAACAGCGAACCACTTCCTCTCCTAGTTGTGCCAATTACATAAGTGGAGAACTGTCCTCGCACAATTGTTTGAAAAGAGGGCAACTTTTCATTTTTACAATTCCAACTCGCTGGAAGTGATTTTATGTAGTCCTAGGCTCTCCACTGCAAACAATCAATCTGTGAGCATGGAAACTGTTTATTTATAGCTTCAATACAACTAGAAAACAAGAGTATATCTTGCTATTCCTCCTCTTGAATCAGGTTAAACAGATAAATGGTAATTCCTGAATAGTCCCATACAATTTTGAAGTTCTATCCTTTTATTTCATCATATTCAACAACTCTTACATTTCAACTAAGACTGGGAATCAAAAAGAAATTATTTCTTTTATATAATATTCTGGTGAAAGCATGTGACTCATTAATAATAACTTAGTGCCAAAATTCTTTATGGAATATATTCTAAATTAGATCTATTATATCTGGCCTACAAAAATCCATAAGACCACCAGATAGCAGCAAAGAGAGCTCTCTGTATCTTTTGGCTATCATCTAGTGCAGGACTGTCAAACTTGTAGCTTGCAAGCTGGATGTGTCATGCACTGGCCATGGTCATGGCCGGTTTAGCAAAGAGGAAAAATAGTCCCAATACATCATGTGATGCCACCGTGATGACGTGAGTGAATAGAATAGAATAGAATTCTTTATTGGCCAAGTGTGATTGGACACACCAGGAATTTGAGACAAGCAATGTCTCACACAAGAGGATCTCTCCCTCCCTCTCCCTCCCTCACCCCCCTCTCTCCATACTAGTAAAACATACCATTGTCTCTTTTTGCATGGAACATATCATCGTCTCTTCTTGCATGAAAAGACTGATTGGCGGCATGATAGGGCTAGTACAAACTCCATCCCAATGTCATCTCACTTACGAGAAAATATACAGTTGTAAATCAGTCTCACTTTAGTTTCCCACTGTAGGTTTATCTGAAAATTATAGTGTAGGTTTAGCTACAGAATTACTTTTGCAGTTCAGGTTTCAGTGTGACTCAGCCAAAATCAGTTTAACTGCCAATCGCATCTGATCCCATGGGATCTCAGAACTTTGAGATGCTTTCGACTTGGAACAGGACAAAATACCAAATGGCAACCACTGAAGGGCATATCCAGAATGTCTAATAATTGACTGATGTTTTATTTTACCTAAACAGAAAACATATGTTTAGGCATTGATTTTGCTAGATTATTTTGAGGTATTTCAAATAGGTGATTAGGAAGAAAAGTATATTCAAGTAACTTCCAGAGTTTACCAAATTTAATCTGCAATTATGGCTGAAGAACCAATTCTAGAAAAAAAATTCCTATATCAAATGATACATTGCACTGAGCAAACAAAATGTATTTGTTGGACATTCTAAATGTAATAAAAGTACCTCATCCATTATTTAATTGATGGTAAATTATACGTTTCTGGGCTTGTATCAAATATACTCGAAAGGGTTTTGGAGAAGGGTCTATGTGTCACTTGAGCTCAGTGCTTTTCAATTTTATCTATTTGTTGAGCTCAATTATATCATTAGTTTACAACCTAAAATATCAAGATAATTTAAATAATTTAAATGATGATGATGATGATAATAATAATAATAATATTAATAACAACCACCACCATGTGTTTACAAACTACTTGTAAAAAAATCAAGTTAAATTTATAACTTGAAAGCTTAGCCTAGTGCCATTAATCTGTTTAACTGGATGTGAGTACCTGAGAGTTTAAAATCTATTTGAATACTTTCATTGATAAAACCAGTCATATTTTCCAAGAAGAAAAACCGGGATCTCTGTTGAAGTTATAAACTTCTCAGTAATTTTATAAAATTGCTCATTTTTACAGTGAGTAACTGTAAAACTGTAACATGTATTACTTTTGTAGTTTCAGAGCTGTAGCTCTATTGGGTTCTAGTCAATAACACTGTTTCTGTATTTTGACTATTTGCAGAAGCCTTGTCTTAATCCTTGGAAACTATTGTCTTCAGTTGTTTGATTCTTCTTCCACATGCTGTCAATATCATTCACAAAAAGACAACACATCAACCATTCTCTAAAGTACCAGCTAGGCTGAGCAATTGGTTTTTATGGAAAGCAGACACAATCCTGCAGAGCTCTTTGATAAGAAAGGTGTGAAAACACAGCGCACTGACTTAGTTACAATGTCTAGCAGCAAGCCTGCTTGGATAACAACCCAAGCACAAATCACCAGAGTATATAGACTTCATTGGAGAGCCAGAAAACTGACTTTGCCTTTTCCAGGTAAACACTTTGAAGTTCCTTCAGAGTTATCTCTGCTTGCAATTTTTGCACAGAGGGAGCTGAAATTTTCTTTGAATCAATTATAAAAAGGAAGGAATGGCAAGGGTCACAAAAAGGTGAAGCTGTAACATTTATGGCACTGTTCGATACAGTGGTGCTGTATTGTGGGGAATATTATTATTATTTTTTTTACTGATGTGGAATTAATTTAGAATATAAGGCTTAGAATCTATTCACTGATATGTGGCATCAAGTCTTGCTACTTGCAGCCTTTCGTTATTTTACTTTCTTTGGAACATACATGATTCTAATTAAATTTTCATTAGATAAAAAATAAAAAGTACTGCTCTCTAAGGAATTTAGTCAGGGGTGGGCTTCAAAAATTTTAGCAAGGGGTTCTCTGCCTGGTTTCTGGGTGAGCATGGCCATGGTGGATGTGGCCCAGTTGGCTTCCTGCACCATGGTGTGGGGGAGTGCGTTTTTGCCCTTTCCAGAGACTTTCCTTGAGCCTCCAGGAGGGTGAAAACAGCCTCCCAGGCTCCAGAGGCCCTCTGGAGACCAGAAATTGGCCTGTTTCCGGCCTTCCTGAACTTCTGGTAGGCCTGGTTTTCGCCCTCCATGAGCATCCGTGCCCTGCACTAACCTGCATCCAAAACGGGCCACGTGGAGATTCCCTGGGAGGGGTGGGATGGGGTGGGCAGGAGTGGGATTTGAAGGTTCTCTGAACTGCACAGAAACTTAGCTAGAGGTTCTCCCAAACCCCTGCGAACCCCCAGCAGCCCGCCCCTGAATTTAGTCTCATGTACTATGTGGGTCTTTTTCTGAGAAATAAATACAACCAAAAGTGAAACTCACACAAAAGCTTTCATAAGTGAAACAATTATCAACTGTGTGGCTTTCTCATGTTTCTTAATGATAAGCATATTAAGAATTGGGATTGCCGGTAAATATGCTAATTTGCCAATATGCTAAGTATACATGTTCCTTTTGTGGACAGAAGGACAAGAATGAAAGAACAAAACCAGGCACTTGGCATCGTGGTTCAGGTATGAAAATAATGGCTGGTGAAACTTGGACATACAACACAACTTCAGCAGACACACTGAAATCTGCCATTAGAAGACTGAAGGAGCTAAAAGACCAAGAAAAACAATAGTGCTCTTTAATATTGGCAACCGATACCTTCTATTTAGAAGGAAATTCCATTGGTTTCAGTGAGACTTTGCTCCAGAAAAATGGGTTGGGAGCAACTATTTTCAGAGTAAACCACCTCTTGGGAACCTGGACTTAAATTCCATCACAATTAGAGCCAGCAAATTCATATACTATTGATTGAAAGCACATTGTAAATAGGATTTAAATATCATTCCCAAATCCCTGATCCTTAGTGCTTATGTATTGCTAAGACTTTTTGTCCTACATATTTTAAAATATAACTAGTATACACATTCACAAACACATACCCACACCCCTCATATAAGCTGTCCCATTGTTCTCATATAAGTGTGTATGGGTTTGTTTGTATCTATATCCTTACAGACACACACATAGTTCACATACAGAGACAGGCACATAATCTTTTGTAATTGGAAGGACATTTCTTTCAAAACATTTTATCAGAACACACTTTTTATCAGAATGCATTCTTTATGCATTCCACTGCAGTTGTGGCCTTAAAAAGAAAGTGCTGTGAGAATGCAAAAATTCTTTCAAAAACATAATGGTATTTCCTTTAGAATCCAGAGAAATATTAGCACAACTCTGTGCTTGATTAAAGAAAAGAATAAGGCAAATGTTGCATAGATTATTTTAAATTATTTAAATTATTTTAAATTGTAAAAACAGAAACAATAACAGATAAATAACAGAATAACAGAATTGGAAGGGACCTTTGGAGGTCTTCTAGTCCAATCCCCTGCTCAAGCAGGAGACCCTATGCCTGTGATGGCGAACCTATGGCACGGGTGCCACAGGTGGCACACGGAGCCATATCTGTGGGCACACGAGTGTTGCTCTACCTGAGTCCAGCACGCATCTGCGCGCTGGCCAGCTGATTTTTGGGCCTTCTGGGCCAACTGGAATTCGGGAAACGGGCTGTTTCCGGGCCTCCAGAGGGCCTCCGGGGGGTGGGGAAGGCTGTTTTCACCTTCCCCAGGCTCCTAGAAAGGCTATGGAGCCTGGGGAGGGCAAAAAATGGCCCTACTGGGCCCACCGTGCCATTGAGTGCCAAAAGCGGGGGGAGAGCAGGGGGGTCACACATGCATGCGTGGGAGGATGGGGCACATTGAATTATGGGTGTGGGCACGCACACGCACAATCCCACCCCTGCTTTTTGCACACAATGGCAAAAAGGTTAACCATCACTGCCCTATACCATTCCAGACAAATGACTGTCTAGTCTCTTCTTAAAAACCTCCAGTGATGGAGCACCCACAACTTCTGAAGGAAAGCTTTTCCACTGGTTAATTGTTCTCACAGTTAGGAAATTTCTCCTTAGTTCTATTTCTCCTTCTCTCCTTGATTATTTTCCATCCGTTGTTTCTTGTCTTGGCTTCCGGTGCTGTGGAAAATAGGTTGACCTCCTCTTCTTTGTGGCAGCCCCTCAAATACTGCCATCGTGTCTCCCCTAGTCCTTCCGTTCACTAGACTAAACAAACCCAATTCCTGCAACCGTTCTTCATATGTTTTAGCCTCCAGCCCCTAATCATCTTTGTTGCTCTTTTCTGCACTCTTTCCAGAGTCTCAACATCTTTTTTTAAATAATACGGCGATCAAAACCTGATCTAAATGTGGCCTTACTTAGGCTTTACAAAGTGGTACTAATACTTCATGTGATCTTTATTTTATCTCTCTGTTAATGCAGCCTAGGGTTGCATTGGCTTTTCTGGCCGCTGCCGCACACTGCTGGCTCATATTTAAGCGATTGTCCATTAGGACTCCAAGATCCCTTTTGAGCCAGGTTTAACCTAGTCTTTACCTGTACATTTGGTTTTTCTTGCCTAAGTGTAAAAACTTACTTTTCTGTACATTGAGTTTCATTTTGTTAGATAGGGCCCAGTGTTATACATCCATCTGGATCTCGAGTCTATCTTTTGGGAATAGAAACAGTCATTCTTGTTTTATTATTCCTGCTGTGTATTTCTTCTCATTGGAATTTGCATTAAAATGGGACTAAAATTTGTCAGACTGGACAATAGCCATCCCTGCAGGTATTGTAGTCCAAAAACCACATTGGCCAAATAATGCCAATAAAAAGACTGAAAGACAGTACAATGGCATAAGGCAGATGTGGCAAGTGGCATTTGTTCCAATTCCAAGCCCCCTTTTTTTGGGGGGGGGGGGATTTGTCTCTGTCCGAGAGTTTTGAGGATCATTATGATGAAAGTTGATGGATGATGGATAGAACCAATACAAACTTTAGGGCTGGGAGAAAGGTATATCTGGTAGATTTTCTCTTTTATAAGCATCCTCTTCCCAGACTCTATAACTGGAAAGTCACTTTTATTGTTCACAGTGACCTTATGACATGGCGTCGATTTTGGAGACTGGATTAGTTTGGCTTACAATTTTCTACTGAATCCCAGGAGAGTTATTGATGCTGGTCCCATACATATAACCTGCCTAATTGGGTCAAGATTCAGCATGTCATGTGAGCATGTCAGGGAAATAATTCAGAGGGGGAATTTTAGCTCCAAGTATTTTACTGTTACTTTGGAGAAAACCTGCGGGAAACCAGTTCTCTTCAGCCAATTAACTTCTTCATTTTGTGTTAACTAGTTACAAGACAGTCAACTATCCCTTCTGTCATTCATTATCAAGATAAAGGTCAGGAGAGGCCATAAAAACAGAGCTTATTTGCCTCATTATCACATTAACTTTTTTTTCTTTTAAAAATTCCAAAAGTACTATAGATATCACACAAACTCACACCCATCCGTGCCCATGTTGATGTATGCTTCACATTTATACGTATCATTTGGCATTTATAAAGACCATTTGAGAAAAAGAGGAAAGTATTAAAATTGTTGTCTCTTTCCTGATGTGTGAATGATGGAGCAGCAATGGAAAATGAGCTGTACAACCATTCATTTCATTCTATTCATTATATGAATATGGCTCAGAGATTAATACAACTGCCTAACATGCAGGCAGCCCAAGTTTGAATCCAAGTAAGGGTATGGCTATCTGATGAGAGCTAAATAGCTTGAAGTAGATCTATACTAGTCTTCCTTTATTTCTTTATCAGCGAAATATAAATTACACACACACACACATACACACACACACATATATATGTATATATGTAAATTATATATATATAAATTATATATATATATAATATATTTATATATAAATTATATATATATAATTTATATATAATTTATATAAATATATATATTATATAAATATAGTTATATATAAATTATATATATATTATATAAATATAGTTATATATAAATATATATACACACACACATATATACACATATATACACATATATACATACACACACACATATAAATTCAAAAGTGCTCCTTTTAAAACAGTTTCATATTTAATAGCAAACATTATTTTAAGAGCTGATTCATATGAATATCATCTTTGCATTAAATGTTCTGTTGTACAGCAATAAATAAATAAATAAATAAACAAACTTCATTCTTATTATGTAAAAAAAAAGCCTCCAGGATTACATTTCTCAAATTTGAATATTCAGGGACAGATACCCATTATTCAAAAAAATAAAAATAAAAAATGGAAATGCTGAATTCTAGGGTTGATCATTGCTTCTAATCTCCAGGGTCTTCAAATGATGCTATCTCTTAGATAGATCTAGAGAGAATCTATATAACTATGCTTTCCTTTATTGTATTAACCTACATCTGTGTTGAGAGGAAAAATGATTTTAAAAAAGATCACTCTGAACTTTTTTTGCATTTCTGAGCACTGGATGCCATGTCAAGCCTATTTTAAAGGAGCACCTCTCCAAGTGATATAGACTGAAAACCTGAACCACATTAAAAGAGGCAAGTGTAATTGAAAGGATAAAAAGCTAAGTAGGTTTCTTTAACAGCATCAGCATTGTTTCATACTTGAAAATGATGAAACATCTGGTCCAGGTTAAGGAAAAAGTGGAGAAGAGAGAAAATCGTTAATAGATATAATCTATACAATAGTCAGTTTAACCAAAGTGGGCTCCATATGCAGAGCTTACAACTCCACAAACTCTTGACTTTGTGCCTTTGGGTTGCTGTTGTGGAAAATTAAATGTGATTTTCAAGAGTTCAGATTTTGAGCTACTAAATAGCTGTGCAATGCTGAGAAAATGAGGGGCTGAGTTTTGAAAATATATCCTCTATTATTCTCTGACCTCGTTTGCCTGCAGATGTTTCATTAGTGAACTAGATCACATCATCAGTGCTACTGAGTGTGGGTTTACTCTTGGTTTATGGGCAGTAGCTTGCCCTACTACTTTTGGTGGGGTTGGGGTTTCTCCTTGGCAGTTCTTTGATTAGGATATTGCTTTCTGCTTGATTATTTGCCTGGTGTTAATGAGTGGTTATCTGGATGTAGGCTGCTGTAGAAGACGTTTTCTGGTCTTTTTGTTTCTTTTTTTATTGTCTATTTTGAATGTTGTGTAAATTATTTTTATGTATCTGTTGATGGCTAATTTGTCTGAATGCCAAGCTTCCAGGAATTTCCTAGCATTCTTGGATTTTTAGCTTAGTCTGTGATGTTCACAGTTTCCAGCTGAAACTATGGCTGAATCTGTCTATAGATTGTAAAAGTAAAGAGTTTTCATTGCATGTTCTGATTGTTGGTTGCTGTTCATGGACTTGCTCTGCTGGTTTTCTGCCTGTCTCTCCTACATAGTGGCTGTTGCAATTCTTACACAATATGTTATAGATAACTTCTGGGTTTCTTTTTTTTCCTTGTTGAGCTTCTGGGCTTTACTTAAGATGGTTTATTTAATTTACTTAAGATGTTTTGGAAACCTTTAGTTTCTCTGCAACCGGTTCACTACCAGTTCGCAACGGGAGCGCGTGCACAAATGTGCAGAAGCTTCTTCGCATGCATAAATAGTTCATGATGACATCTGGGTAGGTGGGTGGAGCCTCACACCGCCGTTACTACTAACAGGACTGAACCGGGAGCAACCCACCATTGCTTTAGTTGTTTTGTGTGCTGTGGAAATGCATGTGATTGTTATAGTCTGTTGGTTCTTTCTGAAATGTTTTTGATGTATGGTTGTGCTATCTTTTCATAGGTTCTGTTGGCTGTGCTGTAATGGGTTGAGTGTTAGGCACCTTTTAAAGTTGTGTGGGTATTTATGGGGTTTTTTTTGGGGGGGGGCAGATGTTTTGTACCAATGGTGGGTTGCCCCTGGTTCGTACCGGTTCTGTAGAACCGGTAGTAAAACCCGTGGGAGGCTCCACCCACCGACCCCAAAGTCATCAGAATGTGCATGAGCAGAAGACTGTGCACGCACACGAGTGAAGCAAACGTATGTGTGCAGCCCCGTTGCGAACTGGTAGTAAAGGTAAGTGGAACCCATCCCTGTTGTGTACGCTGTCTGATTCCTTTTTATGTTATCCTGGGATGCAGCTATGTATTTGTACATGTGTCAGTGGTGGGATTCAAAATTTTTTACTACCGGTTCTGTGGGCGGGGGTTGGTGGGTCTGGCAGGAGGAGGATACTGTAAAATCTCCATTCCAATCCCAATCCCACAGAGAGGGCCTCCTCGGGGTGCTGTCAGCCAAACAATGTAGGCCCAGGGGAGGGCCTTCTCTGTGGGGGCTCCTACCCTCTGGAATCAGCTGCCCCCAGAGATAAAAAGAATCCAAGACCTTCGTGCCTTCCGCCGTGCCCTTAAAACTTTCTTCTTCCAGCAAGCCGGGCTGGCTTAATCAAATCCTTTTAAATAATTTTAATTGGTTTGTCTTTTTAAATTTGGGGCCAAACTGAGATATTTCTTTTAATTGTTTTTAATGTTTGTATTGTATATTTTTATTCGGCTGTACACCGCCCTGAGTCCCCAGGGAGAAGGGCGGTATATAAATTCTAAATGAATGAATGAATGAATGAATGAATGAATGAATGAATGAATGAATGAAT
>WNWU01020996.1:0-15629 GCA_012654045.1 Ptyas mucosa | reverse complement strand
GTGCAGTTACTCTGCTGGTTGGTAAAACAACATCAATATCCTTAACACTACGTATTTAATGTTCGGATGCCTGTTTTACTAACAGTTGCAAATTGTCAAAATGCATATATTTATTATAAACTGCATTGAGATTTTTTTTAAAAAGCAGGAAATGATATGTAAAGAATAAAAAAATGGCAATATACAAAGCAGTTATATAAGTATGGTGGAAACAAGGAAAGTATCTAAATGGTGTTGTGTTAACTAGTTTTAGCTATGTTAATTTTAGCCACGCTTTCTTTTATTTCTCTTATCCGATGACTTTAGTTTCTTTAGCTGCCTATTTCTTATTCCTTTCCAAACTCATTGCATTATGTTGCTAGGGCAGTGGATATATGGCGTGCGTGTGGGTTGAAGTGTGTGTAAGGAAAATAAACCTATACTCCCTACTTGCGATAGGGAGCAGCTGGACCTTTAAATAACAAACCAACCTTATGTGTCTAGAGACAAGTCACCTGGTCCCTGAGTGACAATAGAAGGGAAAAGGGGTCAGGTTTTGTGTGGGAAGAGCTGTTTGTTTGTTTGAAGGCACTGGAGTCGTGGAGGGGGAGAGGGGACACTGGGTAACCTCAAGCAAAGCCAGAAAATGGAGAGTTGTTTTTAGTTGTTTTCAATTTTAGGCAGAGAATAGGATACCAGATAAAGCAAAAAATAAAATAAAATAAAATAAGAGCAACAAGAATACAGGTCTGGAGTTGAGATAAATGTTTCCGAGCAACATGTTCTGACAAGGAAGAGCTTTCTACAAAGAAACTTCTCATTTTCACAACTGAATATGCATCTCATATTCAAGATAGGAAAAAAAACAAACAATCCCCCTGCATTTGTAATTAGAATAGGATGAGCCTATGTCTGAAAACCCTTATATAAATCGATGATGTGATGTCATAAAACATTTTATGAGAAGTAAGATGATCAAAGGGCTGGATCAGCTTCTCTCCAAGGAAAGGTTGTGACTTTTGGGGCTTTTTAATCTAGACAGGAGATAGCTGAGAAGTAGGTAGCTGAGTTGATCACAATATGCAGCAGAGAAGGGAGATGATTGACAAGAAGAGACAAGAAGAATTATTTTGAGCCATAGTGGCGCAGTAGTTAGAGTGCAGTACTGCAGGCTACTTCTGCTGACTGCCGGCTGCCTACAGTTTGACAGTTCAAATCTCACCAGGCTCAAGGTTGATTCAGCCTTCCATCCTTCTGAGGTGGGTAAAATGAGGACCCAAATTGTTGGGGGCAATATGCTGACTCTGTAAACCACTTAGAGAGGGCTGTAAAGCAGTGTAAAGTGGTATATAAGTCTAAGTGCTGTTGCTATTATTTTCCCTTTCCAAAAATACTAGAACTAGAAGTCATCAATGAAATTAAATCCTGGAAGAATCAGGAAAGACAAAAGGATTTTTTTTTTCTCCTGCACAATTCATCAACTTTGTGGTTTGGCACCAGTCGGACTTCAAAAGAGAGTTGGATCAACTCAAGGAAGTCATAAGGATTCAAAGCTATGAGCCTCGATGGTAGTATGACTTCCTTTGAAGGCCATCTGCTGGGAGACTTATGCAGTTGGCTGGACTGGACTAGATACATCAGGGATCTACCGTATTTTTTGGAGTATAAGACACACCTTAGTTTTGGGGGAGGAAAATAAGAAAAAAGTTGATTGGCAGGTGGATCGCCTCCCGGAATACTCCCAATCAGCTGTTCCCAGAGGTGAATTTTAGCAACAGGTTCCTTGGTTTTGAGCTCTGTGCCTTGCTTTTTTTTCGGCTTCTTTTTTTCTGCCTCTGAAACTTCTGAAACTCTGTTTCAGAAAAAACTTTCTTTTCTGCCTCTGAAAACCTCTGAAACAGAGCTTCAGAAAAAAAGCCTCTAAAGCTCTGTTTGGGGGCTCCTTTTCTGAAGCTCTGTTTGGGGGCTTCTTTTCTGAAGCTCTCTGAAGCTCTGTTTGGGGGCTTCTTTTCTGAAGCTTTGTTTCTGATGCTTTTTTCAGACTCTGAAACCTTCATTTGAGAAGCTGCGTGGGGCTACATTCGGAGTATAAGACGCACCCAGATTTTCCCCTTCTTTTGGGGGGGGGGGGAAAGGTGCATCTTATACTCCAAAAAATATGGTAATTGTTGTGGCCCACACGTGGCCAGCAAAGCTGGTGGCAGACCGAGACAGTGAGGAGGTTGGGGAGGAACATGGGCCAGTCCTGGAGTTGGAGAAGGCTCTGATGAGTGTTCTGAATTGGAGGCAGAGAAGGGGCCAGGGCATCTGACAGTTATCAGCTGCCTTCGGAGTTGGGTATCAGTGGGGCAGAAGAATAGCTGGATCCCGTTCCCAATGTGCACATGCACAGAGCTGCCAGGAGAAGGGAACAGTTAAGGAACAACTCAGGAGTAAAGGCACAGGTGGATGCTGAATAGCCCCTCCCATAGGGAATAAAGAGGAGTGAAGGGGAGGGGAGTTTGCAGGAGACAATTAGTTCAATTCATTAGGGTGAAGATCTGTTCCTGATTTCTTGCCATGTAATTGCTGCCACAGCATGAAGTTTGCAAGATATCGGCCTGGCAACTCTCCAAGCCCGATAAAGGTCTGTAGTTGTGAAATCTCATGAAAGACTGTTTGACGGGACTTTGCTGGAGAGGAATTCCCTTTAACCTAAATAAAAGAGGTTTTATCAGGACGAGGAGTCTGCTTCATGATCTTGGGAGGCCTAGGTCAGAACACTAATTCAGTAATGCTCTTACTATATTCTTACATTTTTAATACCAATTTCTAGAAAAATGGAGACAGGAACTATTGTGTTTTGGTGAAAATTCATTTTGAAAACAAATCTATTGTCTCTTTTGAAAACAAATAGACAGCAATTTCTAATTTCCTCCTACGTGGTATTAGAGTTATAATTACAGAATATAGTTGAGGGACACCAGCTTGTAGAAGACTGTGATAACACCTAAGTTTTATTCAGTGGAAATATTTTAATCTACTCTTGAAAAGCACTCTGGCTTTCCTTTATTTTCCCATATTGTGTGCATATTATGTTATGATTTTGTTTGCTCTTATAAAGGTTATCATTTCCCCAATTAATAAGAAGTTCTTGTTGGACTGCTAAGCCTGAAGTAAGGCACTCCAGAGTTGTTGGTTTTTTGACACAACTGAAATAAACTAAGATGACACATCCCTTAATTGTCACATGGCGATCTTTATCAGGACCTGAGGAAATAAGTCAAGGAGAAAATATTGTGCGATTAACATCAAAGTTATTTTACATCATGAAGCCCAATGATTAGGATGACAGGAAACAAATGGAGCAAGGCACAAGAAGGATCTGCTGATTAAAGATCATCTTTGCTCTCATCTCTGATGGGAAAAAGAAACAATTCATGCATGCAACCATATTCCTTCTTTGTAATATGCTTGAAATCACCTCCTGATCTGACTTACCATATTGCACAAAATTGCCCTCGGGTTTATTTGCAAAACACCATTGCTATATGTGTTGCGGTTAGAGATAGACAAATTAGTTTTAATGTTCTATGCATCTTACAGTCCAAATTAGTTTAAAGTCTGATCCCTTAAGGTATTGTTTCTTTTGCAAATTTAAAAAGGTACAACAATCTACCTTCATTTTAATTCATGACATCTAGCTTTCATATGGTTCCTTTACTGTATATAGTTGTTAATGAAATGTATCATGGAAACATTTTAATTAACATACATTTCCGTGCTTTTTTACATGAATTTTAATGCAAAAAGTTAAAATGTAATATTTCCACATTTTAAGCACTAGTATTCCCTCCCTAGTTTGCATCTCTGAGTTGTTAGTCTAGCCACAAGCTAAAGACTCTAGCCTCCAATCTATCATACAAAAATTGCTCTTGAAGACACATGGATATGGATGTGCAGTCAGAAAGAGTTACTATGCAGTGGAAGAAACTTGGCATCTGATGAGTATGCAGGATGGGAGCTGCTAGCCTTAATGAGTTACCAATAAAGGAGAATATTTGTAGCTCAGGGTTGAAATGAGGTGTTCTTGGTGGTCTCTGAGCTTAGTTGCTTACTTGTAAGCAAGCTCAGAGAGCACCAAGGACCCCTTAAAAGAGTTAGGAACACTGAAATGGCAGGACTTGGACAGATCACAATAGGGCAGTGATGGCTAACCTTTTTGCCGTCGCGTGCCAAAAGCGGGGGGAGCACGGTGGGGTCACACGCACGCATTCCCACATCCATAATTCAATGCGCCCGCGCATGTATGTGAGTGACATCGAGTTGGCCACGCCCACCCAGTCACATGACAACCTAGCCTCACCCACCCAGGCCGGTCATTAGGCAGATCATATTAGCGGTCCGTGAGATTTAAAATTATGAATTTAGTGGTCCCTGAGGTCTGAAAGGTTGGTGACCCCTGCCACAGCAGATGATTGTGAAAGATGAACCTTCTGAGTTGTTTAGGAAGTGTGTATCTGCTCAGAATCACCAAAGAGTTAACTATGTGCTCCTTAGCTACAATAAGAAGAAAGCCGAGAATGTAAATGAAAGGAATGGAACATGCAGGGCTGTAAAAATAATAACAGTAATAATAAATAATCTGAGAGACAGAGAACATGAAAAGTAAAAGAGGTAACAGAAGGCTGAGCTATGTAATAACAGAGCTGTTTGGAAAATGTTAATGTCAGGTTCAATCAATTGAGCATGTTTTGCTCTAGTAAATGTAAAAAAGCTGAAGTTAACTCTTATTACCTTTTTTTTTTAAGATATGACAGCATTTGTGAATATTCTTTCCATATTTAAACTGTGGTAGCCTGGGCCTTTTGGGCAATTTCTATTGTCATAAGAGAAAATGTAAATTTCCAGTGAAACAGTTGAAGAACTTGTTATATTATGCAAGTCATCTAAGGTAAAGGCTCACATTGAATGAGTTCTGCTGCTCTTAAAATATATATTCCCATATAAAAAAGGCAGTATTTATTCTTCTGCAGTAAGACATGGCTTGTGAAAACAGTCTTGAAGAGAGTGACAGAAAGAACTACTACCAGTGTTTGACTGAAAGGTTACAAAAGTGGAAGTAGCTTACAAATCCACTTCCTCTGATTTCAGCAAAGAGGAATTAGCACTTCAGGTGTTACCCATAGGAGTTTACCTTGCAACAGGTATTATAAGCAGGAATTAATGAGACCCAACAACAGGATCACTGCCTGAGCAGGTTGCAAAGGGTTGAATCTATTTTTTCCTGCCCCAAATTTATTGTCAGAATCTAAATTACTTCCGTCCTGCAAAAATAAAAGAAGGCAGTCTTCTTATTTAATTTTGGGAAATTAATTCAGACAGAAATCATAACAATTGACATCCTATTCAGCTGCTGAGCTTCATTCAGCTTTATAAAGTTCCTGATTTAGAATTCATTGATTTAACCCTTATTTTTAAAGAGATTTTCCAATGTAGGATGATTATAGGGAGAAAATTTTGAAATGAATATCAAGACTGCGTAGTTCTGCTTTCCTGGGATTACTGACAATGGTTGATTGGTTTATTTATTTATTTTTCCAATTTATAAAGCCATCCATCTCACACTAGCAACTCTGCAAATGTGCGCAATACTTGGCGTGTGAGTAATGTACCATATACAATTGTACCTTTTGAAAGAACAATCATTGTACATCCAAGACAGCATGACGTCTTCGAGTGAATCTGTGTTTGAAGGAATATTGGAAGAAAGTAACAGAAACTGTCATCATACTTGCTTGAGCAAGCCCAAAACAGGAATTCAATGATTATATATTTCACGTTTTTATTAGTTGGAGATTATTGTTTGGATCTGTATATCAAGATTATATAGTATGCTGGATCAAAACTTATATAGGCATCAATATAAGCTTTGATCCAGGGTATTATATAATCTTATTATACACACACACACACACACACACACACACACACACACACACACACATATATATATATATATGCAATTTCTTTCTAGCCAGGTTCTACCTAGATAAGCTAGAGTTGCAGTCTGCTAGAAAGTAAAAAGCCCAGAAGTTGTGAATGAGATTTCACAGAACCAGGGCTGAGGAACATCTTAGCTTACGTAGGTAGAACCTGGCTAGAAAGAAATTGCACATAAAGCCTATGAAAAAGGAAAAAGAAATATATATATAGAGTATATAAGAATATATATAAATATATATATAGAGTATATAAGCTCTAGTTCTTTTGTTTTTTAACATCTTGGCTTATGTAGGTAGAACCTGGCTAATAAGAACTACACATAAAACCTACGAAAAAGAAAGAAAAACATATATGTATGTATGTATGTATGTATGTATGTATGTATGTATATATATATCTCAGCTTGAGCCAGGGGAAAGATTAAATGTTTACTGAGATACCTGGTCTACCCCAACATGTGGGAGGGGGCATTCTGTTGATGAAGGGAGGAGAACTTGTGGCTCAGAAGGTTAATTCAATTGCCTAACATGCAGGAAGCCCAAGTTCGAATCCAAGCAAGGGTATGGCCAGCTGATGAAAGCAAAAAAGCTTGAAATAGATCTATACTAGTCTCCCTTTATTTCTTTATCAGCAAAATATATATTTGGTATATATATGTGTGTGTGTGTGTGTGTGTGTGTGTATGTATATATATGTATATGTGTATATATATATGTATATGTATATGTGTGTATGTATGTAAATATATATAATGATCAAGAATCCAAGAAATTATTATAACTGCAATATATATATATGTCTTGCAGTTATAATAATTTCTTGGATTCTTGATCAAGATTTGAGCTGGCTTTGTTGCTGTGTGCTTAAATCTTTGAAAATATCTGCATTTTGATAGCAAACAGTTGCAATCCCTTCAGAAATATGTCCGCGTTCAGCCACAACTAAAGCCCAATTTCTAGTTAGGAAGGAATATAATCAATTAAGGATGGGGAAAGGGTCTTTTTTTTTTCCCAGTTCACAGAAATATATATTTGCTGTATCTGTTCCCACAATGGAATGCATATCCACACAATAATATATATTTGTTATAACTGCTTGCACACCAAATGTTAGGGTTATGCTCTGTTTCAATATACAACCTAAAATTAGCAGGGAAATGGATGTTACGTACGGTCAGGGATGAAGACATGCAGCATGCCCTCTCTCAAATTCAAAAGCTTCACAAATATCTGGGCACAAATGTACCCAATTAAAGCTTGGCGTTGGGGCTGTGGAGGATGAACTAAAGGAAATATGTATATAATCACTATAATTACAACAACACCTCAGTGCTAAGACACTGAGCATGTTGGTCAGAAAGGTTGGCAGTTCAGCGGTTCGAATTCCTAGTACAGGTCTCCTGCGTGAGCAGGGGGTTGGACTAGATGACCTCCAAGGTCCCTTCCAGCTGTGTTACTGTTACTGATTGCCCAAGCTGCCTCTGGGAAGAGGCATTTTTTTCTTTCAAAGAAAAACTGTTCCCCTTCTTCTTCTTCTTCTTCTTCTTCTTCTTCTTCTTCTTCTTCTTCTTTCTTTTTCTTCTCCTCCTCCTCCTCCTCCTCTTCCTCCTCCTCCTCCTCCTCCTCCTCCTCCTCCTCCTCCTCCTTCTGTTTATTTTTGCTGGATCCTCTTTCAGATGGTTTGCTTAGTCAGCTTTCCATTCTTTTCATTTCCCAGTCTTTCTTTTTTCTCTCTCCCCCAGTTTCACAATATATTCCTTTTTTTAAAAAAAATAATAATAATAACAATTATGTTTTCCACTGATTTGCTCATGCCTAGTCTTCCTTTCTACTCATTCAATCATTACGTTAAGCAGCTCTCTAGGAGGTAACAGATAAAAGAATAATAGAGTTGGAAGAGATCTTAAAGATCTTGTAGTCTAAGCAGGAGACCCTATACCAGTGGTATCAAACTCACGTCGTCACTGTGGCATCATGTGACATATCGGGACATTTTTCCCCTTCGCTAAACTGGGTGCGGGTGTGGCCAGCATGTGACGCATCCGGCCTGCGGGCCAGGAGTTTGACAGCCCTGCCCTATACCATTTTAGACAAGTGGCTGTCCAGTCTCTTCTTAAAAGCCTCCAATGATGGAGCACCCACAATTTCTGAAGGCAAGACGTTCCATTGGTTAATTGTTCTAACTCTTAGGAAATTTCTCATTATTTCTAGGATACTTCTTTCCTTGATCCATTGTTTCTTGTTTTGCCTTCTGCTGCTTTGGAAATTAGATTGAGATTGACTTCCTCTTCATTGTGGCAGCCCCTCAAATATTGGATCAGTGCTATGTCACACCTACTCCTCCTTTTCACTAGACTAGACATAACCAGTTCCTGCAACCTTTCTCAATATGTTTTAGCCTCCAGCCTTAATCATCGTTGCTGCTCTTTTTTTCACTTTTTCCAGAGTGTCAAGATCATTTTTATAATATGGTGATCAAAACCGGATGCAATATTCCAACTGTAGTCTTTCTTACTAAGGCTTTATAAAGTGGTACTAGACCTGTCTGCAAAAGTTACGTTACTTTCTGCCTCCCGAGTCCCAGCTGATTGGGAGGAAATGGGGATTTTGCAGTAACCTTCCCCTGGAGTTATGGGAATGGACGGAATGGAGATTTTACAGTATCCTTCCCCTGGAGTGGGGTGCGAATGGAGATTTTATAGTATCCTTCCCCTGCCACGCCCACCAAGCCATGCCCCACCAAGCCATGCCACGCCCACCAAGCCATGCCCACAGAACCAGTAGTAAAAAATTTTTGAATCCCACCACTGCACTGAACTGAATAGCAAAGCTTAAGGAAAGATTGGCATGCACATTTAGTCGGGAGGAAATTTAAACCTCACAGTAACAGTTTTCCCTCGCTAGAAGCAAACTTGAACATCTAGCTTCACATTCAGTGACTCTTACCTGGAACCCAGTTATTTATCACCCTGGCTGGTTAATTGACTTGGACTTCATTCTTCCCTTGACTTGGCTCTGTAAATCTTTGGCCTGAGCTTGGACTGTTTAACGGAGAACTCACCAGTTGTCTAGCAAAGGTCTTATCTGCAAGTAATTCCGGTTTTCCTGCTTTTGTCTTTTTTTTCTGCTATCTCCTGCTGCCTTGCTGTTGGGAGTTGCAGCAACAAATCCTCCCTTTAACATTGCTTGGCCTAAGTACTGTGTCGGGCTCCTAAAGGGATGCTAAGAAAGCCAGGAAGTGAAACAAAGACTTTGGGCTTTAGCAACTATTGTTGTCTCGTCCAAAGGCCTTCTCAGGCCCTTTGCTCTGCACATTGAATATAGAACCATGGAGTTCAAAGGGAGCATTCATGCCAGTCTCTGGTTATTGTAAGAATCTAAATTGAAGCATTGAATGCAGTATTGAAGCTGTCTAGGATTTCCATGTGAAAATAGGCAACCATCTCTCTGGGTGGTTGGTTCTCAAATGTTTCTTTTACTGTTGGGAAGATTTTCTTTTTATCTAACATTTAGGTAATATCTGTCTTCTTCTGAGTCCAACCCACTGTTCCATATCCAGCACTCTGGAATGAAAGCCTGACACTTTTTAATCTTGGCCACTTTAATATGTGCATGTTTTAAGATAAGCATGGTTGGCTGAAGGAATTCTGGAAGTTAAAGCCCATGCATCTTAAAATGGCCATGTTTGAAAAACACTGTACTTTTGTGTACACATACATTCTTGTTTACCTCCAAACTCATGGAGGTTAATGTATGTTGAGGAAACACTGGCACATTTTTGTTTACATACATCTATAGATTGTTCTCAACTTATGACAGGACCTGGTATTCAGCAGGTCCTGACCGGTTCTGGAGAACCAGTAGTGGAAATTTTGAGTAGTTCAGAGAACTGGCAACAGAGGTGGGTTGTCCCCGGTTTGCACCGGTTCTATAGAACCAGTAGTAAAACCGGTGGGAGGCTCCACCCACTGACCCCAACATCATCAAAACGCTTCTGCGCATGCCCCATTGTGAACTGGAAGTAAAGGTAAGTAGAACTCACCCCCGACTGGCAAATACCACCTCTGACTGGCCCCACCCTCATTTATTTGCTGCCTCCTGAGTCCCAGGTGATCAGCTGGGTCTTCTTTTGTTGCCCTGCACAGGAGAACGGAGCTGGAAAGTAGGTTAGTGGGGTGGGGAGGGAATGGGGATTTTGCAGTAACCTTCCCCTGGAGTGGGGTGGGAATGGGAATTTTACAGTATCCTTCCGCTGGAGTGGGGTGGGAATGGAGATTTTACAGTATCCTTCCCCTGTCATGCCCACCAAGCCACGCCCACCAAGCCACATCACACCCACAGAACCAGTAGTAAAAATTTTTGAATCCCACCACTGACTTATGACCTATATTTTATTCCTTTGCTGTCATAACTTCAAAGTTATGGGTATTTTAGAGCCTGTAGATGGTCAGCTTGCCCCACAGGTCACATGGGCCAGCTTCACAACATGCCATAGTCACATGACTGCGATTCACAATGTTTTTTGCCAGTTTCAGATTAAAAATGAACAGGTTTGTTTAACGACTGCAACTTTTGCTTATCAACCACCATGAAATAGGTTGTAAAATTACTTCCAGTCACATAGGTGCCTGAACGTACAACTGTAATGACATACGACCAGATTTCCAGTCCCAATTTCTATTATAAACTAAGCACTGCTTGCATTAAGGCATTATTATTATTTTTTTGCATTTTCTTCATAAACTTCAAGATAGATTCTCTACCATATTTTCTTGACCAATTTTCTATGTACAATTATTCAGGAAGGTGGATTAGACTGAAGCACAATGAGCTTGTTTGACTTTGGTCTCATTTAATAAGAATAATTAATTACTTGTTACACAAATTGCACTAAAGCACAATTTATGGATTTATTTTCCATCTCAGTCCATTAGGCCTCTAGGCAATGCGTAGTAAGCAGAATTAAATAATATTAAATATAATACACAATAACAATCGATTGAATAAAAAGACCATTTCTTCTATCAGTAAGTCCACATTACTCAGTGTCTACAAACCTTCAAAAAGAAACCAAGTTAAATGAGCTTCAAGAAGAAAGTAGAAAAATTCTTGCCTAGGGTGAGTGTGGACAATTTCCTCTTCATTTCAGAGGAGAAATACCTCACAGATTATGATGGCAATCATGTCTTTCCCTGTTGCCCCTCACAACAGAAGACGATCTTCTGTTGTGAGGGACAACACAACAGAAGCAAATGCTCTGAACATCTGGATTGGGTGGGCAGACATCATCTGGAAAGGAGGGCCTCTTAGGCCCCCCCCCAAGCCAGATGTGATTTGGTTTTGTCTTCACAGTTAATGAAAAGCCAGTGCTTGTATTCATAAATTAAAGCTTATTCTGGTTGTTCTGAGCCAGTTGCATGACATTCTCAGAGACTCTTCCCATCGTGCTTACAATCTTTTTGGACTGTTGCCTTCTGGCAGAAGATACAGAACAATTAAAACTCAGACCAGACGTTTTCTGAATAGTTTTTATCCCAGAGCTGTAATTGCACTCAACAATGAACTAAAGGGCCACCATCAGTAACCTGTTGGACAGCATTACTTGGTCTATTGTGTGGATGTTTGGGTGGTTTAGGGGTGGGGAATTTTGGTGGGTGGGAGTGTGTTTGAGGATTGTTATGTGTGTTGGACCTGGTCTTTGGTTGCTAAGTGAATTTCATTGTATGGGTTTACCGTGTATACACGTACAATGACAATAAAGTTATTATTATTGTTATGTTTTATTTAAACTGATTAAATTGAGTCATGTGCTATATGTTAACCCACTCAATGAATAGATATTAAAGAATTTAAGTGGCATCCAAATGTTAAATGATCGCATCATGAAGTTTATAGTGCTTTGAACCTCCACTCACCAGTTGAATGATCCCACCCAATTTAGCCAGTTATCAGTGGTATGAAAAATATTTCTACAGAAATTCAAATAACCTGGGGGGAAAATAATACGACTTTGAATTCCAGTTGTTAAAGTACTATGGGTTGAAGTAAAATTATCAGTTTTGCAGGTTCTTTAGAAGTCTCCAGTGACATTCTTTTGAGTTTGCAAGTTATGGAGGAGGAGGGGAAAAAAAAAACAATCCTAAAAGACCCCTTTTTACAGAATAGGCTTGTCAACTTTTACCTGATTCCTGAACTACTTTCTTTGATTTTTGCATTTTAAGCATGTTTAAGTATCAATGGACCTGTCTGAAACCTTTCCTAAATTGAAATTATGGCAGATAATTTTATGCTCATCTTTTATATTATGAAGTACAACACAGTAGACAGGCTATTTTCTGTTAGCATAAGTCAGGTAGTTAATTTCACTGATGCTTACAGAAAAGTCTCTGAAATGGATTAGATCTGTGGTTTGTTTTCTCTCTTTAAGCCTTGTTCTGTTTCTCTGTATCCTGTAAAATTCCAGGTTGTGTCTCTCCTTGATTAGATTCCATCCATTGTTTCTTGCCTTGCCTCCTGTTGCTTTGGAAAATAGGTTGACCCCCTCTCTCTCTTGTTTGTGGTGGCCCCTCAAATACTGGAATACTGCTATCATGTCATCCCTAGTCCTTCTTTTCTCTAGACAAGCCACACTCAGTTCTTTCAACCATTCTTCATATGTTTTTTTCTCCAGGCTTTTAATTATCTAATTAAATTATCCAGAATTTCACATGACTGGACACAATTTTGTGACCATTTTTTACCACAGTAAAAGTAAATGGGCTGGTAAGTGAATCTGGCTTCCCCAATTTAGTTTGCTTGTCAGAAGCCACTTGGTAAGATAACCAATTGAAAAGTTATAGACTAGGCAACAGAGATAAGAATGGGGCCAAATTTGCAAGATTGATGTCAACCCTGTGAGGTAGTCCAGACAAGGACACCCAGAGAAGTATTAGCTCTAACTTTATTATAATGCTATATTAATAGAATCTTGCAAATCTGAAAATACATCTCTTCCATCAGATCTTTACAGGCCAAGAAACTAGAAAATGTCCCTACTGAGGCATTTGCCATGTTCTCATTCCTTCCTAGCAGTGGTGGGATTCAAGTAATTTAACAACTGGTTCTCTGCCCTAATGATTTCTTCCAACAACCAGTTTGCCAAACTGCTCAGAAAGTTAACAACCAGTTCTCCCGAAGTTGTGCGAACTGGCTGAATCCCACCACTGCTTCCCAGCTCAATTGTCTTTTATCTGACCATTGCCTAGTACTCAGAAGTACACTCCCTGGAATATGAATGGTTCCCTCCCTGATGAGTGGTGGGATTCAAATAATTTAACAACCAGTTCTCTGCCCTAATGAATGGCTGGATGGGCGTGGCCATGGTGGGTGTGGCCAGGAGGTGTGACAGGCAACACTCTGCCTCCTGCATCCCCCTGGGAGCAAAAACGGGCCACCAGGGGATGCGCTATGCCCCATTTTGGGCCTAGTAGGCCTCCTTGCAGCCTCCTAGGAGTTAAAATGGGCCATGGGGAGAATGCTGTACACCCTGCACCCTGTTTTGGGCCTAGTAGGCCTACCTGCAGTCTCCTGGGAGCAAAAATGGGCCACAGGGGGGGCGTGCCACCCTCCATGCCCCGTTTTGCATCTAGTAGGCTTCCCTGAACCCTTCTGGGAGTAAAAACGGGCCACAGGGAACATTCCCCCCGCACCCCATTTTGGGCCTCGGAGGCCTCCTTCCACTTACCTGGGAGCCAAAATGGGGCACGTGGGGAGTCCTGGAAGAGGAGGGGAGGGGCCACCCAGCATTTTCACTACTGGTTCGCCTGAACCCTCCCAAACTGGCTGAATCCACCACTACCCTGATGGTATTCTGGAAGGCCTTAAAGATGGCTGTTCTCCCATATTGTGGATTACAGTGGATGGGATCTCTTTTTATTTACTCATTTACTGATTCAAGTTCTATAGCTGCCCAACTCAGCTAAGTGACTGTAGGTGGCTTACAATTCTAAAAATATTAGATGTGTTTGACACATATTGCCTATGATTTGGAATTGGTTATCCAGATTTTCCATCTTCTTTATTTCCTTTTTTATATTGGCATTTGTTTATGCATTTTATTGTGGATTTTTGTTTATCAGGCATCCAGGGGAAATCCCATCCTTAAAATGAATGGAGAATCTATCCTTTCTCTGGGAAAAATTGAAGAAATTGTCCACCCAACATCTTTGATTTTATTTAGAAATTTCAAGAGACTCTTTGCACTCCACTCTACATTGATTGCATAAGGACACATCTGAGGGGAAAACAATGATCATAAATTGTGAAGGCTCTGTTCACTCACAACAAAATCAGTTTGCATTAAGTATGTTAATGCCTCAATTACACAAGCCGGGGGGGGGGGGGGGAGGAACAAGAAATTCCCCTGAAATATTATTTCTAATAGTCCATCTCAGTGAAATGAGACATAGGAAAAAGGTTGTACAATTACAACCTATTTCTTTTGTTCCTAAATAGTACATAAGAAAGGCTGAGCCAGCCTGACAGACAGCCACAAAATCATTCCTCATACATTAAGCATAGTACTTTTATGCTTGAAAAGCTAGAATTTAAGGGAAATGGTTTTCATCTGGCTATTTAAAATGGAAAATATGAAGGAAAAGAAAAAACAGAATAAAAAATATTTGAGGGGTTTTTTTTTAACCCACTACCAACATATTTCTAATTTGTACAATCTTTGTAGTGCTTTCAGGGGAAAAATAATTTATCATCTTTTAACTGCATTCAGTGTTTAAGGCATTAGTAAATGCCATGTTTAAGGAAAGACACATTTCTTGATACAAAATTTCTTAACTAAATGCCTGGTTCTCAAATGCACTTTTCTTCTGCAGGCAAATTATCCATCTATTCAAGATTCAGGGTATGTTCCGAACATAAATGTTAAGAAACGCATCTGTTTGCTTGCTAATACGCATTATGAAGAAGGTACCGGCATTCAGCTGGATGTTATTCGCTTTACAATCTCCAGAATTGTAATTATAAGATTTGCCATTTTATGGCTGTGAATTGACCTCAAATGCTGGAATAGAACTATTAAGCAGAAAAATAAAATTAGAGGGACCTCAAAAGCAATATATATATATTGCTAGCTGTAGAAATGAACAGTGCTATGTAAAATGAATCGATCCTGGCTGGTTCCTGTGCAAAGTTATCTGGAGATGCATTTGTTGTGGTTCTTTATTATTTTTCTACAACTGTTTTCTGTAGCAGACTTCGTGACAGTCTCTAGTTATACTGCAATTTAAACTCCCAGAATTGCTATAGAATATTTAAACATGATTTTTCTACAAGCAAAATATGTATTGTTCCCCTGACCGATGAATTATCTATAACTGATTGCCAATTTTTAACACAAGGATCATGATCCAAACCATATCCTCTCCATTTTCTGCCTGCCATATGTTATTATTATGTACATTTGAACAAAGCTAAGCGGAATCTCTTTTTTTCACTGAATACAATAGAATTGACCCCTGATTAATTTGTCCCATTGATTCAGTGGAAAATTGAATTATACTTGAATCACCTCCACATATGTGGAAGGAAAGTAGATATTAGTTAATTAATGCAGTAGTTTGAAGTCAGAATAGAATAGAATAGAATAGAATAGAATAGAATAGAATAGAATAG